>JAUMHH010200511.1:0-13417 GCA_032359455.1 Chlamys rubida | reverse complement strand
ATGATATATATATATACACATTTACAATAACAGTAGACACTGAGGAAAACAATTTCCTTGGTCCAGTTCAGTGAATAGAAATCTCAGGTGAACATTCACACACATTCTCTCCCTCCCACATGCACACACGCACGCACGCACGCACGCACGCATCCTCACACACGTACAAACACACGCACGCACACAAACACACACAAAGAAACACCCCAAGCCATCTAACATCTCAGAGAAACTTCTGGTCGTCTTACTTGCCAAAGAAACGTCCGGTAGTCTGAACTGTCATCGACATATACGGCAGTATAACTTGTCAGAGACATTCGGTAGTCAAACATGTCGAAGAGATTTCCGTCAATCTAACCTGTCAGAGAGACTTCCGGTAGTCTAACCTGTAAGAGAGACTTCCGGTAGTCTAACCTGTCAGAGAGACATTCGGCAGTCTAACCAGTCAAAGAAACTTCCGAAAATCTAACCTACCAGGGACTTGCGGTAGTCAAGCCCTAAAAGAGACTTCCGATAATCTTACTAGATAGGGAAATGTCCGGTAGTCTAACCTGTCAGAATGACTTTCAGTAGTCAAAATCGTCAGAGAGACTTGCAGTAGTTAAAACCAGACAGAGTGATATCAAAGTGTAAATAGACATTCCAGAATATTTTGACACAAATACTTAAAATTTGAGAAACATATAATAAGTTAAGGAAAATGACATCAAAAGCACAAATTTATCATCCATACTGACACACAAAGAGTGTATACTGTTCCTTTATTTACCTAGGGATGCGTGAAGATGTTAAACCCAGTCAACAGCGGGCGCGGCTCCTCTAATATTTGTGTCGTCAGTTGAGGGCGTCCATCTCGCACTCATACCTGGCTGTGAGAAAGAACACGTGTCTAATACAAAAAAAATGCATATATTATACACTTTTAAAAATAATATTGATATTTGAGTACACCATACAACAGTGGTTGTGAGAAAGTGTGTTCAATAATGGTTGACCATGATGATTTGATTTCAACATCTCCTCCTGTTGACATGACGCATCAATATCTTGCAATATATCGTATTAACTAAGAAGGTTGACCTTTGACCTTGAATGGTAATTCATGGTTCTGACCAGGGTACTAAGAACACCACAACCGTTGTGTTGTCTTAAAGCATGCATACGAATAAGACAATGATGTTTTAAGTTTTCTGATCACGGAAAATAGTTCGTTTCTTAAAGGAACCTTTTACCCATCTCATAAAAGAGGTTTGCATGTGAAATTTGGCAAACAAACATTCTGTTTCGTGCAATGCATTGAGAACAGTATTTAAATTAACTAAATATTGAAATAATTCAATAAAAAAGTTGTTAAGAGATAAACACCCTCTGACTCGCCATTGTGTATGATAGCCCCTAATAGGTAAGGTACAACGCATATTTAAAAAAAAAAGAAATTTCTTGCTCCTACCAAAAATCACTACGGAACAAACTCGTTCACACGCTGTATGTGTAATGTTTTGGCGCATCGTTTGATCTGATCAGAATAGGAAATCGATTGGTTAAGAAAAGAAGATACCACACAGATACCTCCAATAAGTTTGGCTAGACGTTTTATTGCCCAAGAAAGTCGTGGGAAGTGTTACTAGTGTAAAACACACGACGTGTTCAGTTGCTTTAGTGCACATGTACTGCGTAATACAGAAAACAAACCATTGTTATCAGTGAAGCACACACCTACACAGAAATGTCATTGGATAGTTACAAAAGCGTTATCTACAGAAATATATATCTAACAATTCGTTTATAATTAAAAGTTTTAGGTTGTAAAATTTATAGTGTTTTTACTTCGTTTAGTTTTCTACATCTATAGGCAAGATTTTCTCAAATCGGTATTTCGTTTCTTCGTATCAACTGTTATTGTTATATGTTTATACGCAGAACCGGAAGTGTACATGTTGCTGATGCTGACTTTAGAGTGCTACCTCACTGAAATACTATGCCGAAGGCACCCAGCACAGTATTCCACCCGGTCACATTATACTGACAACGGGTTATTTGTTATTTGTTATTTTGTATTAGTTTACGGCCCATCGACAATTTGAGTCATTTAGGGCCAAAAAACAATGTAAAAAAATAGACATTTACAAAAACTGAATACAGAAACAAAAGGTTAAAATGTGTAAAGATGTCAAAATATATCAATAGCAAACGAATTGTTTATTAAATATGTCATATGTTATTATAGAGATTAATTGAACGCAAGTTTGAAATCAGTGCATTTAATCATGAAGTGTTTGACTGTAAATGGTTGATCACAGGCATGACAATAAGGTTGGTCTTCCTTATGTAAAATGTAGCCATGTGTGATGTAGGTATGACCTGTACGTAGTCGTGAGAGGAACTGAAAATAACTTATTGTTTGTTTCTCTAGACCATTCGGAGAACGGATACACCAGTTGTTGTGATAACCCTGAATGCTGAACGATAGGCAGGGAATAGCATCTACCGTGTTTAAGGACTTTGGTATATCCCGGCCTTTGAACAGGACCCATTGCCTACCCCACCTGGGCGTTCTTGACCTTCAGGCCAATTGATTGAATATTATTTCTGAAGTGTTCTAAAATATATGTAGCAAATAGAAAAAGGGAAAAGGTGCCTTTTATAAATCTGTTTTGCTTTTAAAGGCATCTCTTTGAAAAGTATATAGTCGATAAAAACAGCCAAAACAAAGTGTGTTTTTTTTACTGCAGAATATGACTATTTCGTCATACATAACATATCACCTCATCAGTGGAGAGTTCTTAGTCAATTTCTCAATTTCTGCTTGGTCTGTTTGGCGCACTTGCACCTTAAACATCCTGCGAGCCTGATAGATGTTTCTTCGACGTCAAAATGGTATTATATGTGTTATTCTTTCCTCAAGAGATTCTTCGACGGCCAGAGGACATCCATATTTCTCCTACATGCCGGGAGTTTTTACGATATGTTAGAATGTCTACTGCCTGTTGTATTCCTTCGATTGAAACGAAAAAGTCGTCAAATCAAACTGAATTACTTCTATTCCTTAATAAGATGTTCTGAGTCATATATTGGACAATAGGGCTACGGACAATTGACCACCTGTATACGTAATCTTGTACGTGCGACTTGTACTGATCTGTACTTAATTCCCGATCTTGTTAAAATAACGATATGATTGTAAATGAATAACACAGGGCACTATAATCTTACAAAAGGCATATCGAACAACAGTTGTTTTGTCTGCCGCGTGGAAAGCAATACGTCTCGGACTGCATCGTGACTAACATGTTGTTATGTGTTCCACACCAGGGCGTCAGTACAGTTGCTGAACCCTATCGTCTACAGCCCTACCCAATGACATGCAGTTTACACAGAACACAGGAAGAAATGAAAATGTTATGTTTGTATTGTTCCTGGTTCACAGAGCAAGCGATATTTGGATACCCAAGGGACGTGTTGCAGAAGATATGGCGATACCATGAATCTCAGTATGAATGGAGGCCTAAATGTTTAATGAACACATACGTCATTGGATGATCAGTAATTCATGATCATATGTTATTGTCAATGGGTTACTAGCAACCACGAGAGATGGATGCGATTTGCTCAATACTTTAAAAAAATGAGAAAACGTCATGGTCTTCCGCTTCCGTGTCATTTTACAGAAAACAAAACAAAGAAAGAAACGACCGTTGCAGAACTATGTTTTTAAAGTTGTTCATTTGGAAAAATATTTCATATCGATATTGAGTTTTATTTTCAATTTGTGATGTTTTAATGTGTTCTAGGTACATTTCACTGTGATGTGTTCTAAAGGTACATTTCGTTGTGATGTGTTCAAGATATAATTTGTTGTAATGTGTTCAAGATATATTTTGTTGTGATGTGTTATAGGTACATTTCGTTGTAATGTGTTCAAGTTATAATTTGTTGTAATGTGTTCAAGTTATAATTTGTTGTAATGTGTTCAAGATATAATTTGTTGTGATGTGTTATAGGTACATTTCGTTGTGATGTGTTCTAGGTACATTTCGTTGTGATGTGTTCTAGGTACATTTCGTTGTGATGTGTTCTAGGTACATTTCATTGTGATGTGTTCTAGGTACATTTCGTTGTGGTGTGTTATAGGTACATTTCGTTGTGATGTGTTATAGGTACATTTCGTTGTGATGTGTTCTAGGTATATTTCGTTGTGATGTGTTCAAGTTATAATTTGTTGTGATGTGTTCTAGGTACATTTCGTTGTGATGTGTTATAGGTACATTTCGTTGTGATGTGTTCTAGGTACATTTCGTTGTGATGTGTTCAAGTTATAATTTGTTGTAATGTGCTCTAGGTACATTTCGTTATAAAGTGTTCTATGTACATTTCATTTTATTGTCTTCAAGGTTAATTTTGTTGTGATGTGTTCTGGGTACATTTCGTTGTAAGGTGTTCTGGGTACATTTCGTTATAAGGTGTTCTATGTACATTTCATTTTATTGTCTTCAATGTTAATTTTGTTAAATTATGTTCTAGGTACATTTCGTTGTAATGTGTTAGTACATTTCGTTGTAATGTGTTACTACATTTCGTTACATTGTATTGTTTCAGGGGGGGTTTCTAGTAATGTGTCTCTATGCTAATTTTGTTATATTGTATTAAGTACGTTTTGGTGTAACGTGTTCTGTTTATTGATTTGACAACAAAATGTGTAAGAATTTATTATATCAATAGCCCCTGATACGGACCGTGGGGTTGGGATATGTGCCACGCCCCTGTAGTTAGTACATTGTGCATGTTGTATAATATTATGTGTACCAATAAGTCCGGTCTTCAATGTTTATAAAGAACTTAAACTTTTTAGCCCGGATGTGTGTTTCATAAATGCCGGTATCCTGTACGTAAAATAACTTGACCTGTACGTGACCTCGGCGGCCCGACAGATATACACGTAGATACATTTCAGTTGTCCCTACTTCACAGCCTTGTAATACTATCATTTCTACACTATAGTAATACTCTTAATTCGTTTCCTGCCGTTCCCAAAGTCCACGCGGACAACGGTAAAACCATTAACGGCTATCAATTTTACACGAAAACCGGATGTTGTTATAGCATTGTTATGTTAATTTGATATTCAAATAAATTCAAATATTTTATTGCTTAAATGTTTAGTTCCATTTTAACTTAAAAGGCAGATAACAATGCTTGTAACAAATGTGTAGAATTTTACTTTAATTAATACACAAACTTAAAGATATGGCCACGCTCTTCAGTTACAGAGACTGTTTAATGAGTAACAAAGAATAAGTTCAAAATGTTACATATAATTGAAATAACTAGTTACATTTTTCGTTATTAAAACGTTCACGCTTTCACATGGTTTTATTGTAGTACAAGTTTGAACTTGTACATATCCCAATAGTGATATGCTAATTGGAAAACCCAACATGGATACATTTCCTCGATCGTGCAATTGCATTTCCTGTTACACACGAATTTGAGACTATTCATCATCACATGGTTTGTTGATATTTTGTCGATTAATGATGACCACCTTATTGTCTAAACCCTATTCCTCTCCTAACACCCCCCCCCCCCCTCTCCTCAACACACACGCACAGCAGTGAACAGTCACCCATCCTCTGTGAACTCATCTGGTACTCTCCCATTGAACCTGCCATTCGTGAAACCCCTCCTCTTCGAATCCCCAACCCCCCTGATATTCAGCGTGAACGGCGTCCTCTGTAGCAATTTCCTCAAATCTACAAGGCAACCCCGTCCGCATTGAACCTCCACCCACATTGAATCCCATCTAATGTCTCTAGACTCCTTTCCCTCCTCAATCTCTCGGTTTAGTGATCCTCTGAATCTCTGAACCCCTAAATCCTCTGTTCGTGAACTCCCTCCCGCCCTTCATGGTCTGTTTCCTTTTTTCTACTTCCTTGTATACCACCCCTTCCTTTCTGACCTGGGATTGACTGCTCCGCTTGACTGCCCCTGGCCTCTCGCGGTCAGTAGCCCAGTGACCCCCTCAATGCTGGCTCCCCCTCCCACAGCAAACTGCAGGTCAACCACCGCGCGCTTTGCTCTCTGTAACAAACGATACTCAGAATGTATCAGGTTACTATTGCTTCGAGCTGAACCCTTTAAACTGTATCACTGAAAGGGTCTTACTTCAGTAAAGTCCAACCTTCAATGAACACATTCCGGATCGATAATGAAATTAACTACCGTGAAATATTCATATCTGTTGATGTTGGACATCTGCTCAAAAAATATTTCTTGTGGGATAATTCTTTCATTCAAATGTTTAGAAACAAAGTAATACTTTAGCCACGTATGTAAGCAAAATCGATGTAATGTTCAATCAGAGACGTATAGTTCAATAAATCAATAAACATTTCAAAACAAAAGAGCAATATTGATTTATTCACCGTGAGAAATATGTCGATTTGGAAATTAAAATGTGCTGTACATTGCTCAACACATTAAAGACCCGCCAAATCGATCTCGCTCAAACGGCTTGTCTCGTGTTTGTATACACTCGTGACTCGGTAATGTTTTCAAACAAACCCTTTCGTGGAAACCAGGCCACGTGTGCATATACTATTATCAACATTTCCTCGTACTATCACGAGGCTGCTTCTCGCTGATTGGCCAATCTGCCTAGCGATCCTACTGGCATTCCATTCATGCTGATAAGGACATTGGGTAATACTAATGTTCACTAAGGGTAGGTCAGACTTTACCTGTGCAAAATTACTTTTTACTTAGAGATGAAATTACAAAGATAAATATGTTCAAAATTAGTTTGTGATACATAGAATAATATTGCAAAGTAAGTTTGTCATGAAAATTCACCGATGTTCTAAACAAGCACAAAACATGATTGTATTTTCCCCGCTCGATTAGCTGTCACTCTTTCTGCGGTAGACACGCCCCTAAGTTTTCACTCGAGGGCGCGAAGGAAAGATTGGAAGGCTGCCAACAAGCCTATTGCAACGTGTAGGCCACTGGAAACTGAAGTATTTCAGGGGTGTTGTCATGTAAAAGGAACATGTTTCGTAGTTCATCTTAAAAATTGCCCAAAGTTTTAAATTTTTTGTACTAGAATAGTTTTTCTAGTAGTGGACGGAACATATTTGAAGCAAAATTTGTTCGAATTCGAGATTTATTTGCTTGTGTTGTGTGTATTATTGTGTAGCTGTATTGTCTACAAACTGAAGTGGACTCGTCGACAACCAGACAGACGTCAATTGAATCGTTGCCAACTTTGGTCTATTGGCCCAGTTTGGCTAGCTAGATAACTACACGACACACAGACGTATACACTCAGTATTTGTTGATCAGCGGAGCAGTAACGACAAGAAATTTGTCTCAGCATTTTATATAACAACAATAACAAAGTTTGTTTATAATACAAAAATGGCTATGTTTCCTAACGCAAGTCGTGGATATATGCCCTTTGCACCGGGCCATAATGGACATAAGAAATCTCATGGAGTGAGATTCCCAGCTAAACACGGGAAAAATGAACATAAACGTTTGAAGGCGGGGAAGACTTATCAGGTTACCCTGAAGGACAAAAATGGATTCACTTACACCTACATAGTGAAGACAGACAACAATTCAAAAGCGTTGCCGATTCTATGCGACTCAATGATCAGTGGGTTAAACAGTACCGACTCCCTAACAAACATCGGACTACGAACGCCGAGCAAGAGAGTTTTAACCAGCTCGATGAATCTGCCTTTAGACACGAAGGACGACGGCGAGAAAAAAGAAGGATTATTCAGTACTCTTATACGATTTCTGAAAGAAAAGACAGGCAAAAGTAAAACTGGGAAATCTAAGCGAAAGCCAAAAGCACCAGTTCAGAGAAAAAGACAGAGGACTGTGTCTGCTATGTCCAATCTGGACCCCATCCAGGAGAGCCCAGACGAGGACGATTACGAAGATGACGATTGTGATTCATATACCCATGATTGCAGCAGTTTGAGTGACTCTGACATTGGCAGTATTGTGTCGACAGACGAGACGGACACAGAAAACAAAGCCAAAACCGGGCCTTGACCATAGATGAAACTATTAGGTTTTCATCAAAGTCGAAAGTGCCAAAATCACTCCCATGACACTATGGGTCGTTCCAGATCCGGGATATCAGTCCTCGGACGCTCCCAGTCCGAGAAACCGAAGATGGACCGAGACCAAAAACCACCACGTGGTCTTAAACCAAAGGCAACAGAAGCCCAACGTGTGATCCAAGGCTTTTAAAGCCACTGGAAGGACTATTTTGGTTGTGAAGCTTGCTATCTACCGTTGTTGTTCATTTGACAACACAGATAGAACTTTCCACTCTGGCCACACGTGTTGTGTGGGACGAGCTCCCCTCGCGAGCTCGCGCTTTGACAAGAATTCAACGAGTAACAGCTGGGCCAAGCCCTAGTGATGTGACCGAGCGGTTCACACCTGGTGACATCTGTACCATGGACAAACTTTTAGATCACATTTGATATAAGGAGAACTGTGAAAATTCAAAATTAAACAAAGTAATGGAAATTAAGGACTAAAAACCAGCGGGAGTTTTGTGCACTATTTGAACTTTTAGATATATTTTCAAAATGGAATTACATTCGTGACTTAAAATTTTAACCTAATTTAATGGGACCAAAATTTGATTTAAAGTAAGTTTTTGGTGAATGTTTGGTTTTCAATGTGCTTAAGAAACCGGTGCTTATAGTAATATGTTGGCAGCTTTTGATAAACCTTATTATTGTGTATTGCTAGCTTCAAGATCGGAAGTATCAATGTGTTCAAAGTTGAGGTCGGATGTAGAACAGGCTGTTTTAGTTTACTCGTTAATATGCGTGTAATTTATTTATTGAAAGATGTTACGTCAAACGTTAAGGGGATTTGTTAGCTAAATTATTTCCAATAGTGAGATCGAATTTAATCATCTTTTATGTATCGCCATACTGTTGAGTACGAAAGAAAAAACCGTTACAATGGCGGTGTGCTAAGTTGATAATGTATGGAAGATTTCATCATCTTAGAGTTGGTTGTGAGAGTGGTATAAATGATTATTTATTGGTACGAAAGATTGCGTGTTAAATCAGGGTTCGAAAGTTTTCATCAGTAAATATGTAATTTTGAAAGCGAAAATGTGGGTTAAATTTGATACAGATCAGTTCAACCGAGTTCACCTCTGTAGAACCCAGACAGGTCACGTTGTGGATCGATACAACAGCACTACGGCTTGGCGGTAAAATTCCCATATACATATTCATGAAGTCACGAGGAATCTAAATATAGATCCACGTTACATGATCATGTTTTGTACAAGTTACAGAAAAATAAGACAAATTAATCTGTTCTTTTTTAACAAAACTTATTTTAATTGTTTGTTTTATCATATTTGAAGAAACATTTTGATAATTTTTGTCTAGATTCCGATTTTTGGCCATTTTTTCCGACTTCATTGATAGCTCGTGACGTAGACGAGGCGGGAAGCCAACTTTACCTTATATGGCACAGTGCTCACCATTGGCAACGAATAAATAATAGTATTGAATGGATACAATAGTAGCTTTTAGATTAGCTTTAAAAATTCTGTATTTGAATATTATTATGAGAATTGGGTTTTAGAAACATGCAAGAAGTGACTTGAGATTGACTGATACAACTGTATGTGTGCGTAACTGGCGCGTGCTTGGGTATACATGTGTGTATGAGAGCTGATGTGTTCAAATGTTAAACATGCACAATGCAATGCAATGCTACATTCCCGAACTTGAGAAAGGGGGAAATGTTGTTGAATATTTAATAAAACCAAACTTTGCGCATATCTTTCCGAAAGGATTGATTAATGCAACTTGTTGAAAAATAAAATAATTGAAAATAATTTATGAATTTTCTTGTATTTTCTTGAATTGAAATTCAATGATTGTATACTGAATACTCAATGGTTTATGCAAAAATACTATCTCGTTGAGATGACCACAGGACACTGAAGTTGACCTCACGGACTGAAAAAAAATTCCATATGGGACTTGGGAGGACATGACCTTGGCAACAAAATGACATGGGTTTTAAATAATTGACTATTTCTGACATTGACTTCGACCTTTACCAACGAAAAGAGACGAAGAATAAATAATAAAAAAAAAAAAAAATGAATTCCGTGACAAACTAAAACAAACTATTGTTTTGCGCACCATAGAGATCGCAGACACTGACATATTGAATTTTGGAAATTATCTTTCCCTGAGGTCGAGTAATGTCATGTTTACATTACACTGCTCGCGCTATATTAGGCCGCACGTGTATATTTGTAAACACAAGTATATTCACGCGCACACAGAGCGGAGGAGTGGTGATCTACATGTATATCCGTCAGTGACTCAACACTTACTTGCGCAGGATATGTAGACGGATGAAACACTAGCGTTATCTTGTACACCTCTCAAACACAACATACGGCAAATCAAACAAGAGTTTGTTTACTAATATAGTGCATTTATACACTTTTTTCAGTTTGCTCAAGACGTAAAAAACAACAATAAGAGAAAGGTTTACAACATACAAATTTAATTAGGTATTTTTATAAATAATTGATGTACCTTTTATTTACTGTGTGTAGTACGTGGGGTTGAGTCTCGTTAACAATAAACATGAAAAAATGTACACAAATAATTCATAGTATCAGCATTTAACGGTCATTGCATGGGTATTCTGAATATCATAGTGTGTCACCCTCGAACGTCTATGGGCTACGCTCGTCTATGTTCTCTTCGAGAAGAGAGTTTTTGACAGTAGGAATAATAATTGTTCTTAAGTCTTCCTCTGGTTTCGAAATTTGATTCCCCAAAACGAGTTTTTAACATATTAGAGCTATGCGGTTTTTTCAGTGTTATAAAACGGGGGGAAAACATGGAAACGCATCCAAATAATGAAACATGAAATCTTATAAACGCATACAAATTGATTTGGTTTAGTTTGTATTGAAACTGTGAAAAAATAAAATAAAACAAATGTTCGCCGAAACATCTACACAGAAAATGGAACAAGTTTTTTCATTAGTGCGACAGCGAACATGCCAAAACAGCGTAGTACGGATGCTAAACACTAGCGTAATATCGATCTGTTTGGCAGTCGAGTGCGCAGCATCTAATTACCTAGATACGTACAGTGTTTACATAAAATACACCGAAAGTTTAAACTTATACAACCTGGGTGTTATGTGTAATGTGGAGGAGACTCAAAGGGCATGGCATGCTACTGACAAAAGAGCAATAAAATATTGAATTGTGAGGTAAATCAGCGACATTACATGTATGGTACGGGATGACCCCAACACACAGGAGTAGTTAATGCTTTCCACGGTCTGTATCTCTGATCAATGTTAATAACGAATCAATTATTGATGTCGTCAACAAACGGTTTATGACCGGATTAGGGTTGGCGGATATATAACCGTGGTAAATACGACGTGGCACAGTGAGTCTCAATAGGAAAACATGTTTTATTTTCATGAAAACTATCCGGATTCCTACCTTAATGGCTTTTTGGTATTTTGTTGCGGTTTTGGTTTGGCGTGTAGTACGACTACATATAGATAAAAGACGTGCGCTAACCCGAAAGCATGCTTCAGTCATAAGAACAGGAGTACCTGTCCATATCTTTTCGAAAATATTAAAAAATAGTGACAAAGTTAACTTTGAAAGCATTGTTTTATTTTTGACGTGAATGCATATGTCTGCATTAAATAAACTCCTTTTAAAGTTTTTCAATTTCGAATCCATGTCTTGTTTTCCCGTCCATTTTCTTTTCTCTCTTCAGATTTATCCTCTCGTTTGTTATTTTCTCTCTCTATCACCCGTCTCCCTTTCATTTCCCCCTTTATTGACTCTCTCTTTCATACCTCTCCCTTTGTTCCCCTCTCTATCCTTCTTACCTCTCTCTTTATTCATGTCTGTCCCTCTCTTACCTCTCCCCGTATTTACTCTTCCATTTCTCCCTTTCTTTCTTCTTTCGCCGATCTCTTTTTCTTACATTTTCCGTTATTAGTAGTCTCTATTCGGCCACTCTTTGTTTTATATCTCCTTTGTCAATACTTTCCCTTCCTTTTATCTCCCTTTATTAGTTCACATTTCGTTCTTCCATTCGTCAAGTGTTTTGTATTGCCCTAGCGTTTGTAAACTAATAGATGAATGGGTCGACGGAATCAACCGACGGCATTACATACTTAATCCTGATGCTATAGGTTTAGGTATAACATTATGTAAAACATCGAGTTTTTGTGTTTAACTACCACCATGTGCTAACAAATCGATCACTTAGGATTTAATTATTCAATCAGTTCCCGTCATTCTATTTGTACCTAATGATATATAACTGGTAAGCATATCATGAGCTGGCGAGGCACGTTGGATTCCAGGTGAGATTCCAGGTGAGATTCCAGGTGTGACATTTACGTGGGGTTAATTACTTCTCACTTACGCCCATTTCCTTTACTCTATGCCCACCTCCCGCGGCCAGCTACATATATATGTGTATAAATATAACAGTATCGCCGGGATTCCTGACATATTTCTCAACTGTCTGTACGATAACGTCCCAAAAAAGAATACGAATGTAATTATAGAGACTAATTTCCGATTTATTGACTATTTACAAATTCAAATTAGTAAAATATGTGATAAATATTTTTGTTTTAACCATATATGACAATCTAATTACCACATCCTAATTACAGATCCTATATTTATAAAGAATTTCGTAGCGGGAAGGCTTAATTAAAATATATATTCAAACAATTTAATTAGAACTATTTTTCTCAGTTAACATCTATACACATATAAACAGTATCGTTGGGGTTGGGGGTTGGGGGTTGGGGGTTACAAATTGGCACATTCTTAGAATTTTCCGTAATAACATTTTCAAGACGGTCATTAGACTATTGAAATATTTAAACCCAACGAACAAAACCGTTCTTTTTATTCTAAATTTATAAGACAGACAGGCGATCAGATCAACAAGAATGGTTGTCAGGCGAGGTTAAGATGGCATTTGTTCAGGGACACGCTATTTAAGATATATGTGGTTGTGGTTTGGTTCGTTCGTGTTTTACGTCCAATTAGCATTAATTGTCACTTCAGTTCAGTTCTTTATTACCTTGAACCTGACGGCTCATCAGTTCAAAATAAACATATATACAAGGATAAACAATACAATCACTCACCCATATCGACACACACCCACAAATACACACACACTCACAAATACACACTCACATATCCATTGGTATAGTGTTAGTTTAGCTTAAACATATTTTATTGTACAAATATACAAAAGGATCGGACAACAAGTTATTACAACTTAATAGAGTCCTCTCCTCAATACATACTGTAAAAATAGTGTATATGTTTTT
>JAUMHH010200500.1:0-13418 GCA_032359455.1 Chlamys rubida | reverse complement strand
CTATGTTATATATACATGACCTCTTGTTACACACATTTATGTGTGTCTGAGTGAAATAAAAATCTTGAAATCTTGAAACCATATAATGTACCAACAATCTTCGAAATGTCTTAATCACGAATTTTCACAAGTGTTCTCAAAATTAATTACACACTTCTATTTAAAAGTGAGCTCCGCACAGATCATTAAGAGAATGTGGTGACAGGCATTTCTGTCGATATTTGATTAGCCGAGATAGCTCAATAGCTGAAGTGATGTTATTCATTTACGACAAAGGTCACCCAGTACGATTACCTCCAAGTCTATAAGTGGGTATAATATTTCCAAACAACTTTCACCTCGGAAAAGGAAATTAATCACACCGGGGATACAATGTGAAACAGCGGGCCCTGCTATAATGAGGCGGGACCGCTTGTGTCGGGTGAGGAGCTACCCTTTGTCGGGTGTGGGGATGGGAGCGAGGGTGGGGGTGAAGAGGAAATTACACTCAATTTAGTGTTATTCGCGCCCACCGGTATGATACTATGACAACATAACAATAATTATTGATAAAATTACAGGTTCGCTGGGTCAAAAATGCCAATCAAGGTATACATGTAGGTGGGTAGAATGTATCCCGTTATACCCAACCTAGATTCCGGATCGTTTTAATCGTACGTTTTCATTGATTAGACGATTGTGTTAGACTCTACGTGACGGCTTTAATCCGGATTACCTGTCCTATGTCCGATTCATGTATTATACAACATAGACAATGGCCGACTGCGTACATCGCGGGTATTTCTGTACCAGCGACATCTTGTGTCACTAATAGGCGCGCTAAATTATACACCTTCTGCCCGATCATTGGAAATAAATCACGTCTTCACAAGTACGATTTCATCGATTTACCTGCATCTTTTTCACCTCTTCATAATGACGCCATGAAAAATGACTACCAACGAATGGAATTATTTCCGATTATTTCTTATTTCTTGATAGACCCCAATTATTATACCAAAGACAGCAACTGTTTCCATGGTAACCAGATACATGGATGAGTTTTAGTCGTAGATTTTCCAGATGAATAACACTTTGTTTGTATCTCATAATGATAATAATAGTATAAAAAAACCACTAGCAAATTATCTTATCACCCAAGAAATGTTTGATTAGACACGACACGAATTGTATTGATATTTTACGATATGAAATACCTGTTCATGGTTTTTGTGATTGCTCAATACATCTTGTATTTGTATCTGAGATATATATATATGTATTTATCTGTGTGCGCCAGCAATCGTCTTTCCATAACAATTACAAAGTAAGATATATTTTTCTGATATTTCCGGACTACTGGTTCGGTATTGATTTAAGTCAAATTTGTTTTACCTTTCCCACATAATATATATTCTTTTTACATAAACATCTCAGCACTTTTACTGATGTCACGTGTATGTTTAAAGTATACGTATACTCTAACAGTACATACTGTGATTACTACCCCCTCCCTCCCCTTCCTTCTCCCTCAAACTTAAAAAAAAAAGTTTCCCTAATAGTACATACATACAATGGTCTATATCCCCCATAGACACCCAAAGCATCTAATAGTACGGACTATAATCACATCGAGTTATCTGCCCTTTATCTCCTCCCCCTCCTTCATTTAATGCCCGTCTACGAAACTGAATAAAAACGAAGAAAAACCTATAAATACTATGTAGGTGTTGGGTAAGCGATGACGGCACGTTTAGACAGAGAACTGTTAAAAGCTGTTTTAGGACATTGCGATACAAGTCGGAGATAGAATTCTACTTTTTACAGATAATTGCTGTCATCGGATGTCAGCGTTACATTACAGCTCTCAGGACCGGTGTTTTAACGACACAATTATTTGGTGTATGGGTATCGTCTCGAGTTCCGTGCGCCTTCAGACAGGTGTGAACAATTTACCTAGAGATTTATAACATTTTCTCAAACGTCAACAGAAATTGTCTTGTCATTATGTGAATTTTTTAAATGTAAAATTATTTCAACAATAAACATAGTTAATATGCCAACTCAAATAGGAATGGAATGTACCTACAAACATGTACATATTGAATAAAACAGGTCTACGTACACTGTATGTAGAAACATCTACATGTATCTTAAGAGCTCTGGTTCGAGGCTTACGTGGCACAGCCGCCGGGTACTGGTCGCAGGTCGGTGTTTTTTCTCCGGGTACTCCGGTTTTCCTGCACCACAAAAATTTGACTCGTCCATAATTGATCATAGCTGTTATAAGGATGCGAAACACAAACAAACCTGACAAAACGGTCCATATTTCTCCACATTTTAGCACGGGGAGAAGAATGTTTATATCTGAGTATAGTTTGACGCTATATCTTACCTGTGTTTTCACCTGTAATTAATTGTTACATCAAAGGTTTCGTAGTAACCTAGATTGGAAGCTGATAATAATTTCGTTATCTAATAAGGTTTCATCTAAAATATTTAGAGTTTTGAGAATATCTAAAAATAAAAAATAAAAAACGGAAAAAAATTACTGATTGTTGAACTGTATTTTTCGGCGTGTTACATTCTGTTCCCTTTTAGAATGAAACTGTATAACAAGATATGTAGGCGTTATTTAGTCACGAAAAAAGGATGCAGAATAGTGCGGCATTTATTGATAAAATTGCAATGTATTTTGAAGGATGTAGAGGTGTTTTATAACACCTAGGACAATCGTATACTGCTTGTGTGTATGTCTCTTGATTCCAGCCATACATTACATTAGCTGACCTCCTACTGACCCCTGGATACGGCCGTAACTAAAAGGACTCTCTATAACGGAAGGCGCGACTGTTCGGACATCTAACGTTACAACCAGACATAATAAGATACAAAAAGCTTTTAGTACCGCTATAATGTTCTCTAGTTTTGTCGCCATTATAGAATAAATTGTCGCCCATTACTTGTCTTTGTACGCCAACATTATACCTGGCCAGTACCACGCTAATCACCTGGGGATAGGTCTATAGACGTTAGCGATCATTGCTCGAGAAACTCCATAAATGTTGTATGTGGTCTGTAGACTTTCTAGCTAGCGAGGTTCACAGGGCCCCATTGTAATTGTAAGGTATCGTATAGGCAAGGGACACAATTCTTGAAATTGACGTTCAATATCGGGCTTCGCAATTAGAAGTCGAGTTGCTTAGCTATAATGAAGCTCAAAGCTAAAACCGTTTTGTTTGAACTATTTCAAACCCTTCTTAGGTATTAATTTTCTATTCTTTCTCCTCTTTAACGGAATAACATATCCGAACTCTGGTTTTTAATCTTCTATTATCTTGCTCTTTATAGAAATAACATTCCAAAACCCTTCAGTAATTAATTGTCTTGTGCGCCATCCACCGTCGAATTAGTTTATGATGGCGGTGTTGGGTTTTTGCTGCTGCAACCGAGGCTGACGTTGCACGCGGTAGTCTTTGGTCCATTGTCTACTCGAACTTAAGCTGTATAAATATGAATGTTTGGTTTTCGTCTTGATGTTTGACTTCGATAACAAAACCTATTACCATTAGCGGAAGTAGCAGTAATAGTATTCTATAATTGCACCCTGTCAAATATGTCGATAATTATCATTGTTCTCCCTCATGTTTCATGCACTTAATCAGCTTTATTCCATAGAACAATGAAAATGTCATTCCGAAAATTTAAAAAAAATTATCGAATTTTTTTTTTCTTCCCTCTCCAATAATGCTAGGCTATTATGTAAGAACTGCTAATAGCCTCGTCGTCGACTTAGTGTAGTAACCTTCAATGCGTTATCTACTGCAAAACACATTGTAACCTTTGAACCCGGCTACAGTTCTGTGACCTTACCCGCGGGTTGACTCCCCAGGGATCAGCTCGCATTAGTAACAAGATGACTGTAATCGGAGATTTTTTTTCTGTTCATGAAAATCCGTCTTACTTGTTTGGACTAGAGTAGATCTTTAAAAGTTAGTTGTCTAAATGTGAGCGGGAGACTTATCGATTCCAGATGGGGTTCTCTCCCAGACTGGCGAGGACATGTTTATACGCCGTTCGAAACAGCCAGAAAACAGATACTTAATGGAATTTAAAACCGGAGCAGATTTTCACGGGATTACAGCCTTTTTTCGTGTTTATACTCCGATGTGTTAGTTGACTGGTCCATGTTTTGACAATTGTGTAGCCAAAACATGTTTTCACCGACTGTACAGTATCTTTTGTGTTTTCTTTCCAAATTAAATACTGACAAGTTTACACAGGGAAATCCAACACAACGCCTTAGCATGTATTCGTACCCATGTTTCCTGCATTATCGGCTACAAACTTACGGTATAACCAGAAAACTATCCTTCGGCATTCGCGAAACATGACGTGACGTCGACGTTTGGTTGTTCAAAACAAATTAGATTTTCCAATATTAAGGTTCGTGTTCCACAAACTACAAACGAACTATTAGCGAATGTTTATTTGTAAACAGATGTGACTTGGGGTCTCTGCCAGTCGCTATCAGCAGTCTTTGTTCGAGACTATAGGAGCAGCTGCATGATGAAATGGAATCTACTCCAGACGGTCTATCTTTTATAGAACTACTGACATTAACATTGCCTACTCGCAACCTTCAATGTCATAGCGGAGGAGCAGCCTGTGATGTTAGTTTCCATATATCAACTTTAATTGGAAGATTGGCGTGCACGTTCTAGCTAGTCTGTACCTACCCTTGGATTAGATTCGCGCAATGCACGTGCTACGGATACGTATAACGCTGATCGATCGAGACGTGGTTTAGATGAAAGACCAAGATGCCGTTTGTGGCGCTCTTTCCTTTCCTCTGCGAGTATTCTTATTTCAGATCGCCTTAAGATTGGTTAGTTTAGCTATCCATCGCTCTTATTACGATTTTGTCGCTGATGCCGTTTATCGAGTGAATCCAATCAGACAACACGAATATATTTTTTTCTTTGGATCAAGCACGCAATTATTTTCATATATAATATACTCTTTGATTTTAAAATATACACAAAAAATGATGTTGTTTGGGGGGAAAGCTGACTGCGCCGAGTCTTGTAGACATGCGCGCTGTACCGTTGGTGTCATTTATAGCGCTCTTTCAGAAAAACACTGGAATTTGCACAAAGTACAAAATATTAAAGACACGTTTTATCATATACATGTAAACTATCTTCAACCATATCCAATGTAAAGTAAATGCCAAATAGATGTTCAACTGCTAAATCTGTACACAATCTAGGTATGTTTATAAACCTTATTTATACCCTACATGAGTTAAAACATGTTTTATCATATTAAATAGCAATAAAAGTTTCATGTTGGAATTTGTAGCAATATAGAATAGTTTACTTCACAGTGGAAAATATATAGTGAAGTTTATATAACGTCCTGTTTTGTTTCTGTCAGTGAGAGTCCAATTTGTAAACAATGATACCCGGGGATATTTAACTCTCATTGACAAAGCTACAATAACCTCAGGGAATTTATAGACTACGGAAGAACCGCATAGACCGTTGTCATTAAAATATTGAATATTTCTTCTGAACCTTATGCATAATTTCACAGCTCATTAAACATGCTGTTTTTGAGGGGTTGTAATCGGATCACACAGAACGGTGATGCCATGAAGATACTCTTTTCAAGGCTATTTCCGATAATAATTGCAGCAGTTTTCAGATGATATGACATTGATTGAGTCGTTTTACATTGTAATCTAAAACAGGACCTTATAAATAATAATTAGTTGCTATCAGCATCCGATAAGGTTCATTCATTTGTAAACCCAATGTATGGTACCGGTTCTTAGAGAAATTGGAAAAATAGGGATAGGCGATGTAGCAATTAGATCTGCCGACATGTTTTTTGAAAATATCTAAGAAATTGATCAGTTCCGGGATGTAAATTTCGATAGCAAACCGCAAATGACAAACATGGGTGTATCATTTGTACTAATGTTTGAAGTTTAAACAGTGTATGAGATTTTGTCAATGATTGAGTTGCTCTAATCCTTTGAATCCGACATCTTGATCGCTGTCGATAGCGCCACCTAGGTGGAAAATGACTGCCAAACATGTCTGTTGAATAGCCGTGCCGATAACCCTCCATTTTATGCTGATGAAGAGCCCTTGCGATAATCTCATTGGTTGCATGGTTGTTAAACCGTGCCGATAACCCTATTATTTCTATGAAAGTCTTGTCTGTTAATCTATGCACGTGCTAATAACCCTCATTGTTTGTATCAATACGAAGCCGTTCCGATAACCCTTCTGTTAACATCACATTAAAACCTCAACCAATATTACCCTCATTAGATTGGTGCTGAAAGGCCGAGCTACATATACATTGAACCTTTAAGTCGTATAATGCTCTGTAACAAACTAGAATGATGGCTGTGGTAAGATAGAATGAGGGCTGTGGTAAGATAGAATGAGGGCTGTGGTAAGATAGAATGAGGGCTGTGGTAAGCTAGAATGAGGGCTGTGGTAAGATAGAATGAGGGCTGTGGTAAGCTAGAATGAGGGCTGTGGTAAGCTAGAATGAGGGCTGTGGTAAGCTAGAATGAGGACTGTGGTAAACTAGAACGAGGGCTGTGGTAAGCTAGAATGAGGGCTGTGGTAAGATAGAATGAGGGCTGTGGTAAGATAGAATGAGGGATGTGGTAAGATAGAATGAGGGCTGTGGTAAGCTAGAATGGGGGCTGTGGTAAGGCGTGGTGGTGCCGTACATTCAATAAATCCCACACTCTTGTCGTCGCCGCCTGACTCCCTTTTATAGGTCAG
Source organism: Chlamys rubida (assembly GCA_032359455.1). Classification (NCBI taxonomy): domain Eukaryota; kingdom Metazoa; phylum Mollusca; class Bivalvia; order Pectinida; family Pectinidae; genus Chlamys; species Chlamys rubida. The sequence goes on along the minus strand of JAUMHH010200500.1, from coordinate 6,627 downwards.
CTCCATCACAAGATTACATCTATCTGCGGAAAGATAAAAGAAATCATGTGAATAAAATCAATAATTGTTACATTTTCATCCTTACGTGTCCTTGAAAGTAAGCACTTCTATTTTAATTCGGCGTTGATACTATATATACATGGATGTATGTGCCGGACAGGCATTTCGTCCCAGTTGTATACATCACGTGCAGAAAGACTGTACCGAATCACCGAAGTCACCGTCGTTGTGTTAAATATGCAATGATTTGCAGATCGCGTGTCGATGCTTTTCACTTTTAAGTTCGCGTTCTCACAATATACCACCCGTAAGGGGTATAGAAAACCATCTGGTCGAGTCGGTTACATTTACATAAAATACCAATTAAGCTAATTTCACTTTTCTCCTCTTTTTCAGAACGACTCACGTGCGGACAGCATGCAAGCGCGACATGTATGTCTCTACATTACGGTCTACATCAGGATTGTGTAATGGCGGACGGTTGGCTGACCTGCCTCGATGTGACAATGTCAGATAGCAACGTGAAAGTCTGCAACGAAAACTATGGCGTCCATAACAATTCCGTGTGGGTACAAGATGGATGCGAGGCTAGCTTCGAAGCCTGCTACGTCACAGGTACATTTGTTTGTTCAGAGTTTGCGCCCCTCCAACACAATAGAGACTTAGTCCAAAGATGATTTGGCCACTTAAGGGCCACTTTAAATGTCATCTCATTGAAAAGTCGTAACCTTGACACGGGTATCATGACACTCCAACCAAGTCACGTGATACTGACGACAGACTATAACTAATAGAGGGTGTCGAGAGGGAGGGGAGATACGGGCCCCAAGTGTTGCAATTGAAACAGCAGAAACATGTCAGTTCTTGAGCATCAGTCGCCTTCTACAATGGCATACTGCAGGTCCCCCGAAGCAGGCCTAGTCCTCAGTTTCAGTTTCTTTATTTCCGAGAGCCATCCGACTCATAGGTTAAATGCCAAACAATTACATGTGATACATGTACAAGAGATTATTATACAAATTAAAATTGTTAAGTGGAGAGTAAGCTTAAATAAGTACACGAGTAATTTATCAAATCAGACATTGGATTCTCTACGTTTTCTCGTAGCACAATATAAATACTTTCCTAGATTACATAATTCTTTTACATGATAAGTACTCAATAATTTCGTTAACTTAAAAACATTTTGACTTCTGTGATAGATGATAGAATCGCTTGATATATTTACACCTCAGGTCTTGATATAATGGACATTTTAGAGTCCTGCAGTCCGCCATCTTACAATCTAAATATCCTTATAATAGCGTGTATTTGGTTTGACCTATTCGTACTTCTGACAATTCATGTGTTTCACAGTTCTCAGGGAATCTGACGAGAAGAAAGAGTATAATATAGTAAAAGTTTGAAAAAATCAAGATTCCCTATCAACTAAGTGCTTTTCCCCTTCGCTTAAATGTTTAAACAAAATCTTGTGAATTGCAATATGCGAGACAGGTTTTACGAGCGAAGAGGCCTAAACACTATTGGATGTTGAAAGAATCGCTGTACTTTATATAGGATTAGAACCTTATTAACGAAAGTTCTGCTTTCGATGTACCTACCTATGACCAAAAAGTACACCCTTACTCGCTGATGCGATTCCCCTGGCAGAAATCATTCCCGTTAACTTCAGTACAATCTGACAAAATAAAGCGTTATCTTCAAATGGAAGACAAAGACCGGCCAAATTAGACGTTAAATTACGACCGCAGAGAATAGTAGCCATTTTAAAACTCTCGGCTGAAGATGAAATCGTGGGGTGGGGCGAAATATATAATAAAAATGACTATTTTTTCCCCTACACTGACTTGATTAATTTAGAAATGCTGATGACTGAAGCCATTGGCGTACGTCGGGAGGCTATTAACCATAAGTCATTATACCTTGGAGAAGCACAGCCACTTGAAATATTAATCAACGTATCTTTAGAAGTAGTAAATTCAAAGTTAGGTTTTTATACTTGGCTTTGATTGGAATTTTGAAATGTTCTTAAAAAAATATCAAGTTAACGTTGCTCTTAATCGAATGTTCTGAATTGAGATGTCGGCAAACTTCGGTAGACACAAAGATCATGTGCTCAAAGCATAGTTAGCTTTCTAGCTTGTTCGTACATATACTATTATAATTTGTCATTGTAGTTTTTTTCTTCGTCTTGCCATGCAATGCTGATATTAAAAGTGCAGTCAGATTATATTTAGATCATTTTCCGTTTAATGCGTTTTGAAGCAAACAAAAATATAACTTGGAACGGCGATCAAGATAATGAGTCTTTGGTAAAAGCTGGCAACCTTGACTTCCGTTTGAAATTAAATTAAGGGACATGAAAGTGGTACAGAAGCCACTGTGCATTATGGTCCTATATCTGCGAGGTTCACAGATAATGGCGGCAATCTGTAGCCGACTTTAGTAACCTAATGTTGTCTCAATGTGATGGGTTTTACATGTGAGACTAAACACAATGTACTTTATCAACAGTATACAGTGACGATAGGGCTGTTATAATAACGTTTACAGCATGAACGCCTAGGCTCTTTATAACGTTTACAGCATGAACGCCTAGGCTCTTTATGAGTTGTATAAATAATGTGAAATAATCACTATAACAATTAGCTATAGTCTTTGTGCTGGGTTGGCAAAACCAACAGTAAGGTGAGAACGCTGTGTGGGTGTTATACGTATAGTTATAACACAGGATCAACAGAACATTTACACCTTCAGATGATACGTAAAGAGCTTCTACACATCTTTTGAATTCGAAACTTGTAGTCAAGTGAAATTGTTGTCAAACGAGAAACTTATCTCATTGTGTACGTAAGTGTGCGAAACTATTTCAATGATTACCAGACCGAAAATATGTTTGTTTCTTTGTCTGACTAAAATATCGAAATATATCAGGTATGTTTCACCAGACTGGGGATGTTTCCCCCAGACTATCACCGACATACAGTTGTGGTGTTATTCAGTTCATATAACCAGAGTTTATTGTATTGCATAAGATTCATGTATTGTATATTCAGTACAGTATTAACGTTTTGACTATTTAAATACACGTTGAAGTTGACCAATCAATGGATTCAATAGTGTATTCTTCCTAAGGGTCAAAGTATTTTAATAGAATTATCCATCACCATAAGAAAGATTTCAAACCTCAAAGTTCTTTTGAAATTCATAGCAAAAAAATGCCTTTTTTGGGACTGCAATGAAGATATATAGACTCGGAACCAATAAATATCACTTGTGAAATTTTTAAGATGTTTTTTTTCGAAGGAAAGAAATATGCGTATTCGTTAATACATTTTATGTGTTAATATTTACAGATGTTTCCGGATCACGACTTCGACAGAGAACGCTAGAGTGCCGGAACCTGGATGATACTTACAAAATGTGCGAGGTAGAGGGCGCTAAGCTCGTCAAGGATGTGGAATTAAAATATGAACTACCCTCTCATGGCACGTGTTCCAAAGGAATTAGTTACGGCATATTCAACAATTCAATGTGGATTCATTCAGGGTGCAATGGGATTTTTGATATTAAATATTTCGAAGGTAAGACTGACACTTCATATTCAACAACCCAGACAGGTATACGATTGATATAGCTTGTTTTTTCTATAACATTTCTGTTCTTATATAAATTTGTATCAATATATTATCGATTTACCACTCATGTGGGTGGTTTTTTTTTACATTCTACCGGAAGAAGAAAGACAAAACTCTGGGTATATATGTACAACAGTTATTGTTGTAATTTTTAATATACAAATGCTTTCCAAGATAAATCAAGTATGTTACAACGTAACTTAATTTCTGTTTCATGAAAAGTGTATTTCCTCGGGCTAGTTTTTCATATTCATCAAATTGTATCTTTGTCCATATTTTAATCCGCAACGGAAGCCAAAAGCCAAACCTACGTTTATAGATGATGTGCCTCCCGTTTTAACCTACCTCGTTGTTTCACGTGTGAAAATTCATATGGCGTGATCTGCTGACACAATCAAGACATTAGAGTACATTCTGGATATCTTCTTTAAAGTCAAGGTCGCACGAGGTCTTTGAGCGATATTTAATGATAAATAATCACCACTAGGAGAGAACTATTTTGATATTGGATACGGCGTCACGACCGTTCCATATTGTGTGGTAATTCTCTGTCCGTGTATTGTGGTAATTATCGTCCTCAGCCAGACATTATATACCACACATGCTTAATAGCATACAATTATGGTCCTCGGATGAGGTTCATGCGGTATTATATAATCCTCGTTAATATAAGTCGGTTTGGAATGATTACATACCTCTTCTGGTCATTATCATGAAGCATGTACCTGGAGCCCAATGTCTGCCTTATATTAGATCATCAAGGGTCGTTGATGACATCGAACAGCATTTATTTGTTACCGTAGAACAGTTTTGATGAACATGCTTTGCTGTTAATTCAACTGCTTCAAGATCCATTAGTTTAATGACATTTTAAGTTAAAAAAATATAATTAGATTTTTGATATTTTATTTTTATCTATATATGATATTTATCTAATGAAACTTCACAGAGTTAATGTATTTCATTAACTTTTCTGGATCCTTAGATGATTTCAACGGCTTATTTTGATTCTGACTGATTTCGTTGATGTAGAAGATGTAATCTTTCTTGAACAGTTTCATTGGCGTCGGATTTTCTGTTTTGGCAGTTAGATAATATTATAGGTTGATGCTTTGTTTACGTTATTTACAAGTTTGTTTACTGTTACCTTTGCAGCAAAGTCCTCTTCCTCACAAGGTGGAACGCTCGCCCCGCCCCCAACACCCGTCCCTACTACAACACCGGCCCCCACACCAGCTCCTACGCCGAAACATACATCGCCTTATGTGAAGTACCCGTTTGACCCGGAGACTCCCCGACCACCTTACCAACCAACTCCCATCCCGGGGCTCAGTAGCACCACACAGGGGACGGGTGCCACACCCTTCCAAGGCCGGGACAACCTTGTACCTATAACTGTGGCGGTATTCATGGGCATTTTTGTTGCCCTCCTGCTCATCCTGTTTGCCGTCTTGTGGATTTGTCGGAGAAATACTGTCGTGTAAGTGTAGACATTTATTTACAAGGTGCTTGTAGGGGGTACAAACACACCCTTATAAACCTTCCATACAATAAAAAGTTGTTTATTCTATAATTTATGCTGCTAGTATATGTTCTCAAATTCAGCAGTTTTTCTTAATCAGATTTCAGTATTTAATTACGACTTACTGACACGCATAGGTATATGTTAGCATGAAGTGAGAACTTAATACTTACTCATCATATCCAAACTGAAAATATCGAAATATGTTCGTGTTTGAAAAGGTGCATTGACATTTAAAATATGTCTCGTCTATTTATGTCATTAGGTCAGTCATAACACGTAACTGTTGATGAAGATGAAATTTGGTCTGGTAGCAATTACAGATAAGTTTTTTTCATTCAACTTTGGATCCAGATCTGTGTGAATTATTTTATCATAGACAGATGCTGAGTCACACATAGACAAATACTCAACTTAAATACACAAATAGTCAGCTTACATAGTCAAATACTGAACTCACATAGACAAAAGTTCAAGTCTAACAAAGACAGGTGCCTTAATCACAATTAGACAAAACTCAAATCTTTCTAGGACAGATATTCAACTCTCATAGACAAAGGTCAAGCCGAGCCAAACCCCCTATACACCATGCTCGAGTCATATAGACAAAGGTCAAGCCGAGCCAAACCCCCTATACACCAAACCCCCTATACACCAACCCCCCTATACACCAAGCCCCCTATACACCAACCCCCTATACACCATGCTCGAGTCATATAGACAAAGACTACATACCCAGACCGAGGCTTGTGTCCTAGACAAATTCTCGAGTCATACATAGAAAATATCTAAGTCACAGACAAATCACACATAGACAAACGCTTGAGTCACAGGTAGACATGATCGCCAAGGAGTCATGTCTCATTCTCTAACCAAAAAACACATCCACAATTACTGACAAAATATCATACAAAAATAGCTCAGTATAGGATATCCATGTCATTTCATAAAATTACGTCTAAACAAAATAAAAGAATAAATATGCTAAGAGCTGTCATTCATAGACGAAGAACAATCCACCTGACTGTTGGTGTTATGTAATCTACCCTGTAGGTAGGGTCTGTAACCTGTGGTATAGGTATTACAGGTATTATGGTCAGGTGTGCACTGAGGTGTACTGTTGTACGCAATAGACTCCTTCTTGTCACAATCATGTTAATGTTATTTAACTGTGGGACAGGTACAAAACATGTTAAAATTAACTGCGGTGCAGTTAAAAACACGTTAAAATTTTGCTATGGGCCAGGAAAAATATTTCTATATTTAACTACGTTACAAGTAAAGTGCATGTTAATATTTAACTATACATTACAGGTAAAACTATTAATATTTAACTAAAGTACACGTAAAAACAAATACCTGTACATATTAAACTATGATAAGGTAAAATACATGTTAATATTTAACTATACATTACTGGTATAACTATTAATATTTAACTAAAGTACACGTAAAAACAATTACCTG
>JAUMHH010200478.1:0-13420 GCA_032359455.1 Chlamys rubida | reverse complement strand
GGCTATCTCCCCCTAGGGGGTGACAAGCTGATCTTTCCCGGCTAAAACGGGAGACACACCTATGAAGGGTGGGAGAATAATTGTTCTATTTTTCAAAATGTTCTCAAATGTTATTGAAAGATGTCCTGTTTTATTGGTCGGCTCCTGTTTACTACACCAGTACGATAACTCCCCAGATGAAATGTGTAAGTCTTGTGAGACTAGGGTGATTTGAGTCCCAAGGTTGTGCTGCATGGATTTACAACATTTTGACATTTTCCCATATTGTTTTCCCGTATCAATATCATTTTGATTTGAAAGAGAAATAAAAAAGGAATATTTTTATCAAACCCATAAATGGAAGTTAAGTTCAAATTGTATATATTTTTCTACTGTGTACTTGCAGGGAGTGCTCCCCAAGCTGCAGCATTGAAACAGAGCGTACCACCTAGCTGTGATGTAGAGTCCACAACGTGCAATTGGTGAGAAAGTCATCCATCCCTCTGTAGCATATAATATAGATATGAAGGAGGAAGATACTTAATTGCCTAAGGCTTATCTGTATGTCTATACTTGTATGCCAGATGCCATTCACATGTCAATAGAATAGAGTTTTTTGCAGAGATGTTATCCAGAAAAGATGACTTAAATTAAAGACTTTTTATGCTTTATAGAATTTTACTAGAAGATATATACATTAAAGCTTTCAATGTTTTCAGGTTACAAAGTGCATTTGAAATCAAAGATGGGGGTGATTCCTTGTCACAACTTCATCTCTACGCAGAATATATCACCTTTTCCAAGAAGTACGCACTGCCACAGCTGTTACCAGCTCAGGCCTTCCTCAACTGTGTTAAGTATGTTCACATTCATTTACAATCACCCAAGAATCTTGTTAAATGTGCTGAAAATAAGTTCATATACGGGCATGTTTTATGGCCTGTAACTTCTTCTCACCTCAAAATTTTGTCAGGAAACTTCAAATATGGGCATGTTAATCCCTTAAATTCTTTCTGATCATCTCAAGATTTTATTATGAAACTGCATTGTTGGATAGGTTATGTCTATCACTTAACAATCTCAGGTCTGTAACCAAAAGGTCAGTGTCGTGGCCAAGGTTCAATTATCAAGTGATGTTTGTCCAAATAGCAACTTTTCCTCTAGGTTTTGTTATGAAGCTTTATTGATGTCCGTGTCTTGATCAGACAGTGTGTCAGTGACAGTGTAACACATCCAAAGGTCAAGGTCATAACATGATTTGAAGGTCTATTGATAATAACTTTTTATGCCTCAAAATGTTATTATGAAACTTGATACTTGCTTCTCAGGATGATGTTTAGATTCCATAAAGCAAAAATATCACCAAAATGAGGTAATGAAATTATGTATTGTTGTGTTGTAGAATTGTGTTCCCAAAGATTGAGATGGTAACATTGGGTAAGGATGATGGATCACAGGAGATAGTATACAAAGGCCTTGTGAAGAAACTCAACCCTCCACCGTTTGCAGTACACTGTTCAGGTAAATCACAAACTCAACCCTCCACCATTTGCAGTACACTGTTCAGGTAAATCACAAACTCAATCCTCCACCATTTGCAGTACACTGTTCAGGTAAATCACAAACTCAATCCTCCACCATTTGCAGTAAGTACACTGTTCAGGTAAATAACAAACTCAATCCTCCACCATTTGCAGTACACTGTTCAGGTAAATCACTGGATCACAATGATATCGTCAGTTTAAAGGGTCACAATATGACAACATTTTAGTAATATAAATGCAGAAATTTACATTAATATTAATTTTTCTTGACATTTTCTTTTTAAATATATTTTGCTTTTTAGTTTTAATACATAAAATTCTGTTTATATACTTCAGTGTATTTGTCTTACCAATCTAATGACATGTGACATGTATTTCTTGCCTGTTGATAAGCTCGACCCCTGACCTCTGACTGAGCATGTGATGTTTACATTGGACTGTCTTGGAAAGGCTTTTCTCACTGTTCACACATACTTCACGTTTGATGTTTGCATGGCATTTTGGCTATTCCAATTAACACATATAGTTTTCCACTAGATGTTGTATACTGTATAGATCATTTTCCTATATTTGATTTTCACCAATGCAGTCTAAGTCTGGCAAATAAATCATTTAAATATGTAACTATATTATGAGGTTCAAAGCATTTGACATTAAATTTGTAAACATTGGGGCCTTGGTAATAAAGTTATCCTTCACTCCCAGAAAAAGTGGCAGTGCATTGTGAGACAGCTGCACAACTGCGATAGTTGTATGTAGAAAAATGGCCAATTTGTCACCTAACACACTATATAGTCAGAAAATCTAGATGTGGGTAGTGGATTAGTGGGGCACCACATGCACAGTGCCATTGGGTCAATACACACTAACAAAATGTTGGGCAAGATATGCAGAAAATATTATAGGAAGATTCAGACTGCAATGTATCTGCAAAAAGGTTTTCCCACCATAGATGGTCTATTGCTGTTTAAAGCAGTGAATTGATAATCTAAATATTATCTAATGAATACTTTAAAATCCCAATTTTGTTGATAGTCAAACAATTGCTGAACAAAAATATACTTCAATGTTTGTGGAGATGCATAAGTTAATTATTAACTCTAATCTGAAGTATAATAGTATTTGCCATAAAACTGAATACTAAAATATGCTAAGATTTGGTATACTGTAAATTATTACCTGTCTTTGAAGACCTTTTTTCTGTGAAGAAATTGTTGGTTTTTTTTCTTGCCTTTAACTCATTCTGTATGGCAGAATTTATGAATAGATGTCGACAGTACATTGTACACATATTCGTTGTACACAGTATGATATAGAACAAAATGTTTTGTTTTCCCTAGCAGAATTATTAATTTGGATATCAATGTAGACACTGCATATTTCCCTTTCCCATATATTGGAGTGTAGCACGTTTAGCCTCCCATTTACTAACATCATTGATTGTTCTTATAATTTTGACTGGAATGTTAATGGAAGGCCATCATATTTACAAAATCTGGTAGAAAAAGTTGCAAAATTTAAATGTGAAATATACACTTAAGCTACTAAGAATAGCTTTATAAGAAAAATTGTAAAAACAATTAAAGCAAATATGATTGCCATCCTTATGTATTTATCCAATGTCATATCATTGCTTACAATGATCTAAGTTTACTGCATCAGTTTAACCTGTGTGAAGTTTTATAACAATTTAGATCAAGGCTAGTAGATTGATGTGACATGGGGTAAGGATATCTCATTGACATTTTGTCTACTGTTGTGCAAAATCATCAAACCAAGTATAAAATTTCACGTTGCCATCAATATTTTTTCGAATCACAAGGATAGTCCAAAAAGCATAGATTCAAGTTCTGAAATGAAACAATCCTGTAATTTAGATCTAATGAAAGTAGAGATAGGAAAGAAGAAAAATTGATGTGGCATTTTAAACAGCTGTATTACCAACATCACCTTCACTGGTAGCTGTGGACACGCTATAGCAGGTGGCCTCCCTTTGCTTGATGTTGTGCTGTACAGCTAGACTGTCTTCTCCACTGTAAATCTGTTTCCTGGTATTGTATGTGCCAAATTCTGAAGTGAACATGTTCATATTATATTCAACATTGCCACAGGGAAGACTGGCCACAACAGAATAGAGATCTTTTATGATCAGATTATACATTTGTTTCAATTGAACATAAGCATAAGGAGGTAATCGTTTTAAAACATAACTTTTAAGCCATAAAATATAAATTATAGTACACTATACTAAGGTCACCTTCTCCTCAAGGTCAAAGGTCAAATATTTGTAAAATATCTAGCAATAGATTGTCTGGGCCATAATATATCAATTGTTAGACATTTTGATGAAACTGAGTGTTCTTGCATGTGTCCAGTGCACTGTAATTAGGTCACTTTAACCTTCACTTGGTGTCAAAGGTAAAACATGGGTAAATTTTCTAGCATAATCTTGTCCAGGCCATAACTTTGAAACTTCAAGATCATTTGATGAAACCTAATGTATACCTGCATCAGCCAAGGAAAGTTGTCACCTCTTGGTCAAAGGTCAGATAAGTGCAAAAAGTCTTGTATGTAAGAAACTTGAACAATACCTGCACCATCCACAGGAGGTGCGCATTGCACTAAATTTAGGTTCTTGTTACCTTTACTTATAGATTAAAGCCAAAAGAAGTGAAAAATAAATGTTGGCTGATAAAGAATGACATCTTCTTATTCACATAAACAAATTTATTATAATTTATACAGACAACTAGGATTCACAGTAAATGTAGGATTTATATAAAAAAAACACCTAGTCAAAAAAATTTCTCTTGAGCTGAAAAAATAAAACTTTACCAAAGGGGAAAAAACTAGCTCAAACCAGATGATCAGAGAGCAAAGAGAGTGCCCCTAAGTGTCTGCAGCAAATTTATATGTAGCCATGTTTGATGTTGTATTCATTGTATTGAGCAGCTTTGCATGCATTTTCATCTTGTGGTTTTGCTATTTATTTGAGTATTATTTAGTTTTGTGTTGTATCTATTTTGCTTTCAGTTAAACCTCGTAGTAGTGTTGTGCACCCATCAGCCTTTCCTTCGACAGCATCTAATCCATACGCAACTGTTGACCTAACTCAAACTCCGACACTCAGACAGCGTCTCATGGAACCTCCCAGGTTATCTCCCTTACAAGCATCTCCATCCCTTCTTCCTGCAGGTGGTGCACCAACGCCGGGGAAGAACAGTGCAATATCATCGTCCACATCTATGTTGTTGTCATCCAAAATACAAGCTCATCAGCAATCCACAACATCTGTACAGCAAAGAACACCTACTCGGCCGCCTCAACAGCTGAAACAGATTCAACCAGCCCCATCTCCTCATCTGTCACCCTCAATAACTGTCACCAGTAATCACATATCCACCCCAGTTATCTCATCCTCATCTACCTTCACATCAGTAGGCAGTGCCCAGTTAATTCAGTCTCGTAATGTGTCGGCGCCACAACAGCAGTTTCAACCACAGCAGGTAATGGCCACTGGAGGACAGAATCTTCCTGTGCTTGTAATCCAACAGGTCTGTCAGTCAGACCCCACGCAACAGGGCAACTTTCCTGTGTTTGTGCAGGAACCACAACAAAAATCTACGGAAACTCGCATGATAAAAACACTATTGGCTAAAAAACTCAGACACAACCAGTCAGGGCCAGTGCCCATATGTCCAAAGATGGACCCCAGCAACCCAATGCAGCTTCTGACTTTCACAACCCAGCAGAGCAGTGTTATCCAGGAGCAGCTGCAACATCCGTACATGGTCAGCAGCCAGGGTACCACTGCTGTTCTGCCACAGTTCGACCAGCTCAGTCAGATACAGGGCCAGGTACAGGTTAGCTTGGCATTGGACAGTCCACAGTCATACCAGTCTCAGTCATCACCTTCCTCAGGAAGCATGTGCATTGTCCAGTCTAGTCAACTTGGGGTGAGTAACCCCACTCCTCAACAGGGAGTCGCCACCACCCATCAGTCGCGGCCGGTCAAGTCAGATAGAGCAGCAAAGAAAAAGAAGAGCGGCAACAGCCCAAGTTGCACAAAATCATCTAGTACCAACTCATCTCGATCATCATCACCAAAGAGTTTCTCCCCCAAACCACTAGCCACACCAACCCTAGGCCAGACTCCGCCCTCCCCTAACCCTGCATCTCCCAACCCAATGGATGGGGACCTAGAGGTTTGTGGAGAGGTTGAGCGTGCCAAAGATGTAGTCACTGTGGGACAGGAGGCCATGATAGAGCGCGTGGAAAACAAGTGTCTCGACCGCATCAAGAACATGCAGAAAACAATAACCACAACCCCCCAACCGTCCATTCAAAATACCAATATTGATTCTGGCCCTTTGCTAGTCCCTCATACTGCTGTCAACACCAGTCCGTTGTCCAGTATCAATGACAGGAATAGCATGCTTAGTGACACAGGTCAGATCATCTCCAGTGTCCGAAGTGAGGACCAAATTGTAAACCCACCTACAATGACTTCAAATGAATGTGGTGGCAACTCGATCTCTGCCATGGTTCTGCCTTCTGGGCCAGACTCTGCCATGGCTTCTGCTACTGTAGAAAATCAAATTCATGAACAAACTTTATTTCACCAAAACCACAATATGCTACAACAAGAACCACAGAACAATTTCTCAAACATTTTACAGAGTAGGAAACTGAATGGTGATATTGGAGATTCTGAAGATAGCATGTCTTCTGACATAAACAACGCTAACAACAATCACGCAACAGAGAGGAACCTAGAGAGGACCACAACAAACCCTTCTATCACAAAAGACTTTACAAGTGAAGACGATAATGTGTCGCAGCTGGAGAGTGTGTCAGACATGTCAGAAACAGCTAGGGCAGCTTTGAACCTAGAGGCAAGCTACAATGACATGGAGATGAACAGCATTGACGATTGTGTGGGGGAGGGAGTGGAGGACAACTTCCTCTGTGACGATGAGGCAATAGAGAAATACAACAACATCGATGACCATGCTGAACAGATCTTAGAGAACGGAGGTGGAGAATCTCTACTGGAGGGAGAGGATGGTGTCCTCCTACACCCTCCTCACAGTGAGGACAGTAATCTGAAAGACCTTCCTCCCAAAGGGGAAGCTGTGGTTAAGGACAAACTTGTAGAGGATGTGTTGGCTGTAAATGGTATTCCAGAATATCAGGAGGAGATAATCCCTTCTCCCACACCCGAACCTATTCTCACTAATGGTGTGGACTCTGAAGACAGTTGCTCGGGCATTAAAGAGGACATTCAGAGCACTGTAGAGTTCAAGGAGTGCATAAACAAGTTAAGTGAAAAAGTAATGCCAAAAATGAACGGCATTATGGTAAACCATGTCACCAATGGTGAGATGGACCCTTATGAAGGGCACAGTAATGGCATTGACTATGAGCTCAGCAATGATGGATTAATGGGTATTGGACAGGAGAATGGGCGGGCAGAAGAGTCCCCCGACAATGAGGAAGTGAAACATGTTGTCATTCACGCTGGTGAGGGTGACCATGTGGTTATCAATTCACAGGGCTGTCTGGAGATTAATGGTAAAGTAACCAACGTAGAAAACCTGCCAACAACAACAGCACCAAACTCAGCACAAGATGAGGACTCGGAACAAGTCCTGGCTATAAAGAGCATTCTTGAAGAGGCTAGCGAGGAGGAAGAGGAGGGATACAATAACGTGGGTGGACAGGCTGCATGTTATGATCTGACAGAGGAAGGGATGAGCATGGAGACCGAGGAAAATAGTGTTTCTCGTGAACCGGCAAGGGATCCTGATGAAGTTATTATTGAAAATGAAATGTGTTTGAAACCATTAGGTCAGACCGACCAGTCACAGACATCGGATGAAATGACTGAGGTACCAATGGAAGAGACCTCTGTAGACCAATGTCCAGGTCAGGACCAGAATCAGGACACTAATCCAGTTTTAATTCTTGAACCAGACAGCTGTTCTCAGCCAGAACTTCAAATGAATGAGGACTCGACGGACAGTTTACCTGTGTTACCACAGAATAGTGAAGACAACAAAATGGACATTGTGGAGGCTGCTGTGGCCTCATGTGATCTGAAACCCCAGGACGGTATGGATGATATTCCCTGTGCTAATACCATGACTGTGGGTAGTATCGTACAAAGTATACAGGTGATGCCTATCAGTATAGGGGACATGCCAATAGGACAACCACTCCTGGGCCAACCCTTATTAGGGCAGCCTCTTATAGGCCAGCCTGCCTTAGCCAGGCTGCCCTTCCCCACCATCATGGATATTAATATGGCAAATATTTCCAATGACAATATGTTCAAGATAAGCACAGGTGGTGTCAAAGTTGGAACAAGTGGTAACAACTTTATCTACAGCCGTGCCGGCGGTCAGATGGACTTGACTGGAGGGCAGTTACTAGTGTATGAGGATGACAAATCTCTGTCATCGTCCGTCCAGGTGACGGATGTGTGCAACTCGCGCCATGTACCTACGCCTGAGGCATCTCGTGACAGTGAGCTCAGCTGTGATAGTGTCGCCTCATCGCTCACAGACTCCTCCTCCACAGACAAACATTCCATAAACACTGCTATTCAGGGCATACACATGGCAGTTGCTGCCGCATCCAACTCCATCAGAAGTGCTACCACCCCCATCCTAACCTCCACCTCATTCACGCCAACCACGGGCGCCAAAAAATCCAGTCATACCTCCCGCTCAAAGTCAGGCGAAAAACGACCCAAGAAACGCAACAGAAACGCATCAGGTAGTGCTGATTCAAGAGGTTCATCTGCTTCATCCACCACCACCACCACCAACCCACCCAGTCCAGCGTTTGTTTGTGAATGGGCCAACTGTAAACGGTAAGTTATTGCCCAAAACTTGTATTTCATTCATTTTTTATTTCATAACAAGGATTGTTAACAGTCAATAATAAGAGGTGAAATCTCCAAAAGAGCAATGTCAGTTACTTAAAAAAAGATCAAATTCATCACCACAAATTGTTCTCGTGCTTGAGAAGTGACATAATAAGAAGTAATTTTCAAATCTTGAGGCTTAAATCTAATTGCTTAAAAGAAGATAATCTTTTATTCTCACAATAGTTACAGACATTTAAACAAATTAAGTTAATGCATACAATTGTCATAATGTGTTTTGAAACCCTGGTGTGTTGTAGATGTTTTGAGAACTCCCGGAGTGTGTTTGCTCATGTATGCTCCACCCATCTGGTGAGTGATGTGGATGGGGTCTGTCTGTGGGAAGGTTGTGAGAGGCTGCAGAGGAAGCGATGGTCACTGTACACACACATACAAGTAAGTCACTATAGCTAGTTAGTCATGCACTGATTAATGCATATAGCAATACAGACAATCATTGTCTCCAAATCTGGTCATATCTTTCTATAGTGATATAAACAGTTTATCCCAACCCTGGTCATATCTTTCTATAGTGATATAAACAGTTAACCCTGGTCATATCTGTCACTAAGTGATACAATTTATCCCAACCCTGATCGTATCTGTCTAAGTGATACAATTTATATCAAACCTGGTCATATCTGTCACTAAGTGATACAATTTATCCCAACCCTGGTCATGTCTGTCACTAAGTGATCCAATTTATATCAAACCTGGTCATATCTGTCTAAGTGATCCAATTTATATCAAACCTGGTCACATTTTGCTGTAAATGATCTGCTGAAACTTAACTAGCGGTTAAAGATCAAACAGTGACCAATTTGACCAGTTAATAAAAAATGAGTTATAAATGTATTGGTGCCCTATATATATATCAAGGTATGGTAACATGAATACAATGATGATGTACTTATGCTCTCATTGGTGTTTTTGTCACCATTTTTGTTCTGTTAAAGTATCCAAGAAGTAAATTGTTTGTTAACACTGAGTATTCATGAGTTAAGTTTTATGAATTATAGATAATAACTTGCATATAAAGAACTATTATAGTTCAGAGGGGGGAAAGAACAAAAGTTAATGATTCTGAATTATATGAACTGTGTCTATGTGCCAGTTGAGAGAATATTGTTGACTGACTTGTTCCTGTGTTGCAGGATCACCACTGTTCTGAGCTGTCACTAAAGGCAGCTAAGTTACGACGTCATCAGGCCCACAGTACAGGGTCCACGGCAAGCACAAAACCTCACACTGTACCAGCTCTGGTCTATCCAGGGGATGCCGCCTGGCAAGCCATACGCCGCTTCACACCTAAACCGCCCTATCCCGAATTTGTGGTAAGTCAGCAGAATGTGTCGAATTTATAGATAAAAATACAGTAAAACCCCACTTCCTCAAACTCTGTTTACTCGAATACCCCTAATTCGTCGAACAATTTGTTTGGTCCCGACCGAGTTCATACATATTAACATATTTGACACCTGGTACATAGCGCCTTGTGCATCTGTGTGACTGTGTATTTGTCTATCGAATTGGTCTCAAGTGGGTTTTCTGCTCTCAGTCATGCAGCTTCATCTGATGAAAGTGAACTTTTTCACTTCCATATTTTTATTCCGTTTTGGGGGAAACTGGATTCATTAAAAACCATGAATTATTATCCCCTCACAATGAAAGTTCGAGGGGATTAAGGATTCTGTCCATATGTACGTATGTACGTATGTTACACTCTTTGTCATCACTCTAGCGACTTCATTCTTCAACAAAATTTCAAAATTTCATGAAACTTCATACAAGTGTTTAGTATGACAATACCTTGATTCATTTCAGGTTTCTACGTTGAAGGTCAAGATCACTGTTACTATTTTTAGAAAAATACTTTGTTATCACTCTAGCCACTTCATTACTGAACGGAATTTCATAAAACTCCATACAAGTGTTTGGTACGGCAATGCCTTGAGCAAGTTCGCGTTTGGGTTTCTATGTTTCAGGTCATGGTCACTGTTACTATTTTTAGAAAAAAATTGTTATCGATCTACCGACTTCATTCCTCAATAGAATTTCATGAAACTTGATACAAGTGTTTGTTACGGCAATGTTGAACAATTTCACATTTTGGGTTACTGCATTAACGGTCAAGATCACTGTTACTATTTTTTTTTAAATTGTGTCGTCGCTTTACCGTTTTCATTCCTCAACGGAATTTCATGAAACTTCAAAGCAGTGTTAAGTAACATTGTTCATTGATGTTCTGTAAGAAAACATCATATTTTCTGAGCTATATTATTGATTGCCTATTTATTTATATTTGTAGGAACAAAGAGAAGGTCCAGTTACCAAACATATAAGACTTACCGCAGCTTTAGTACTCAGGAATCTAGCCAGATACTCTTCCCTTGGAAGGAGGTCAGTAGTGAGGTCTTGCTGATATGTACCACTGTTACTGCTCTGCTTGTACATGACTCAGCATTTTGTCCAATCCATTTCATTATTTATTTGGGCTATTCCAAATATATGGGGGTGGGCAAGACACATATTTGCGACCCCTTGGAACCACAATATGGGTTTCTTTTCTGTAAGATATCTTTAATTTTAATGCTGACTTAATGAAATGGAGTAATACCTGTACCAGGGCTATTCCTTGAGCAGAAATGTGTCCATGAGTTGTGTCCCTTTCACAATTTAATGTTTGAAAACCAAAGTGTTTGACACAGAAATAGTGACAATCCTTTTTATGTGTTCGACTGTCTGAAAGATTCAAGAGTATTCAAGATCTGATCCTTTGTTAAGAAAGGAAGATGTAACTAATTATCAGTTTTTATAATAAAAACTAAAAAAGTTTGGCCTACGTATTGGTTAAAAATTGACTACAGTTTCATAAACATCTTACATTCAGGAGCTCCTCAAATCTGAGGGAGAGAATATCAATTTGTTTATGATCAAACTATTTTGTTAAAAATTAATTTCATTTGTTTGTATTGATGGCATAGTTTTATGCATAATGAACTTCCTGTATGTGACTAGAAAATTCATCGTCTAAGTATTAAGGGAGCTCTGCAATGTTCAGGAAATTTACGAAACTTATTCCAGTTTCTTTTGTTGATGTTCTACTGGTTGACTGAAAAGCAAGATAAAAATTGTACAGCAAGGAATGCATACTGATTTTTTTTTTTAATTTCCATGGGGTGTGGTCAGAATTAGAAACATGGATAAAATGTGTGTATGTACAACCTAGGGGGGGGAATTATCCTGTTTAGCTAGCATCTTTTGAGCTGTTCTTTCGTATGAAATCATCAGATCTTAGGAAATAGGAATAGTTAAGCAATTCACTGGTTGAAAATGCTGAATTTTAGGGTCCAAAGTCGGGAGTCTCCCACCTAAATAGGGAGAGTTGGCAAGTAAAGGAATTGTTTCACATAATGATATTTGACTTTAATATGAGTGGAAATTTGTTTTTGTAAAGGTTGTCATCAATATAGTATAATCCATAAAGTCCTTTTCATATTTAAAACAACACTGTTATTTATTGCATAAATTATTGTTTGTTCATATTAAGAAAAATTCATTCTACTGATTACAGTTTAATCAAGAAGCATGAGCGCCACATCAACCACACAGCAATGAGTGCCCTGGAATCCTCCAATGCTCTAGCCAACTGCCTTTGGGAGATTATCCATCAGCACTGACACATGCCCTGTTGTTCACATCATCCTCATCACAGACCAAACCTCACCAACCCACAAACCAGTCTCGCAGCTTAATGTGTACCCACACGGTCGTTAGTTGTGGTCACCAGCCATCATTCATCCATTTTCGGTCATCCACTACTCATTGTCAAAGGAACAATATAAAGCTACCCAGCCATGGCTCATGCATTGCCAGTGATGGTTTGTTGTGTGTTTGTGTCGTGACCGGCACAACTGACTTCTCATAGTTCACAATGGCTGTATACCATGTGTTCATTTTTGTATGTTTGTGAGATACCAGGTGATCCTGTTATTAATTATTGTATAAATGTTTCCATATGTTGTCCATGTGCTGAAGAGAGAATTATATGTTACAGAAATGAAAGTCCAACAGAGATAAATGTATTTAATATATTGTTAAACTGGGGAGTATGATGGATCTATTTTTCTTAAGTGTGGCTAGCTTGTAATAAATTACTTTTTTTTTCTTTTTTTTTTTGCATATTTAATTACCTTGGTCGTTGAAAGAAAATATATGATTATAAATATATACAGGAGGGTTCATTCCTTGGAGCTGTAAATGTTTAATTTATGTTTAGATATAGTTTCAATGAAATGTTTGTTTTGTAGATGAAACATTGAAAATGTCACTTGGTATCAATTCTATTATTTATGAAGCAAATGAAATTTTTTCTCAACTCACAAAATTCATGTCATTAAACCTGTAGTACATTTTTTCAATTTCACAACCAAAAGAATGTGTCATTGTTTCAAATATAAGTTTTAAATAAAAATCTTTCTGTATCTGTTGCTTTCCGTTACTGTTTTGTTAATTGCTGACATCATGCTGGAGTCAGTTATTAGTCTTTAACATCAGAATTCTTACAGGTTCAAGCTACAAATCAAATTTTCAAATTAAAAGTTTCTCAAACAATGTACATACTGTTTTTGTCTCTGTTGATTTTGTCATACAGCAGTCATTGTGAATGTCAGCATGTATGATTTTATATCTTTATAATTATTCATAGCTTTGGGGAAAAAAATCATAAATGAACATTTTCCGCCATATGTTATGGAGAAATGATGGTATAGTTTCACACTCTAGATTGCAGTTTATATTGAAATCGGTTGATTTTAAAGTGATGTTGACATATAAATATCACAAAGGCAGAATGACCTTGAGGATGTGAAAGAGAATTTTTTAAGAAATCTCAAATCCTCAGGGTGATTAATTTGGTTTTCTAACCTGAGGGTTAGAAAACTACATAATCACTCTGAGGGTTGGA
>JAUMHH010200467.1:0-11433 GCA_032359455.1 Chlamys rubida | reverse complement strand
CATGTCACGAATTTCACCTGGTGACGGGGGCATTCATGTCTTACAGACATTTTCTAGTTATATGTTATCACTATACCTCCTAACAACGGTTTTGTTTAATGGCGTCTTGTCTGGCAAAACCTCAATTTTTTCCTTGGTGTTGAACATAGGCCAGAACATAACAATGTCTTTAAAATTGTACTTGTTATTCCCTGCTAAACGTTCAACATTCAGGATAAGCGCAACAGTGACCAGGTAGAATAATGTGTTGGATGCCTTTGGTAAGATGTTTCAGAGAAGTAGCACAAACTGGGCATCAAATCTGGCTATCGTATGTAGGCAAATACACCAACATACCGCCTCCAACACACATTCACTACACATATGGAAGCACGTACTTAAATTGCCTCAGTACCTGTTTATGGAACGCTTACCCCAAATTACAAACCCAAAATATATTTTCATAAATCCCTGATTTTCAGAAAAAGGGTAGTTTATAAAATCGAAAATCCAGATTATCTATGGTAGAGCTAACACCCTCCCTTTCCATTTGCAATTTGTTAACAAATACACGTGGAAGTTTATGTTTTCCGGATTAATCAAGTGTACCGGAAGTCCTAATGTAATAGATTTAGTTTTGTATATTTTACCTGTTATCTACACGTGTCCGTATGCAGCTTAAATCAGTATACCGCATAACGCATACCGGCGTTATTTTGTGAGTACGCGAAGCGGAAGTTTGAATAAAAGTGGGGGTTTTGTAAGAGTCACGTGACGTGTTGTAAGCTACTTGTAGTAAAAATATTAGTTTAGTACGTTGTTTATCAGAATAAAATTAATATTCTGATTAAAAGCTTGAATAAGTTAATTTTAAAGTAGTTATTTTTTTCAAATATTTGAATGTTTTTGGTGTTAAATTTATTATTTCAAAGTAAATCAAATTCATATTATAGATCCCATATTGAACAGTGTATTCTAAGTTGTGTTATTTGTATAGGAAAAATAATACTCTACATTGACAGTGCCATAAGGCAATGAAACTTGTGTGAGACGATGATTGTCTGAAAACCCTATGTATGTAGAAGGGGTACGTATTGTTATGTTCATGTCCTTTATTGTATGTTAATGTTGTGTATCTAATGATAAGTCCCCTGCAGGTCGGGGATCGAAAAAATAATACACCTGCTCTTACCAACGGCATGTATCGTAAGAGGCGACCAATGTGGGAACTCCCTGCATAATCGGTGATTTGCTTTTGTGCCCCCTCTTTGAGGACACAAAAACGACCAAAATAAATCTGCTGCACCCATTGCAATATTTGGGATCTTTATCTTTTTCTCTTCTTATTTTATTTCTACCTTTTATTTCCTAGCGCCTTGCTTGGCAATACCTTACTTTTTTGCTTTCATGTTCAGCGTTCACCCAGGTGAGGAAGGTAATGGCTTCTGTCACCAGGCCGGGACATACCAAAGTCCTTAAAAATGGTAGTTGTTATTCCCTGTTTAACGTTCAGCATTTAGGGTAATGGCAACAACTGGTTCACCCGTTGTCAGCATAATGTGACCGGGCGGAATGCTGTGCTGGGTGCCTTCGGCGTGGTATTTTAGTGAGATAGCACTATAAAGTCGGCATCAGATCCGCGCTTACACAATGAGGCATTTACATCAACATATCCTGTCTCCGGCACACATACACACATGCACGCATACACACCACACATGGAGGCACGTCCTTAAATTATCTTAGCTGTTAATTGGACGTTTAACAAAATAAAACCAACCAAACCTAATGATGCATTTATGAAATATGTATAAAGCTGGTAATTATTATGAAATATTAGAATAACGGTAAGCAGTTTTCTTGTGATCATTTCTAAGGAATACACGGTGTCATTATTAACGTATTGTAAATGTTTGTATTTAATGTTGTAGGGTTTATTTATTATTGGTTATTCCGGAAATAAATCCATGCAAAGAATACTTGTAGTTATGTGTTTCCTTGATAGTAACATCCCTACTTTCCCTACTTACGGTATTTACAAGTTGCAGTTGGTTCGGTATCCGACAGCTTGCTCCAATTATCATGAATTCCCTGATGGATGTCGACTGATGGCGGACAAACTTACAACACAAGGTTCCCAAATATGGAGGTTGAAGAAGACTATGAACAAGTTTTATAGTCTCCTCCGTGATCTCGTAGGGAAATATTATTACACGAAAATCAAAGAGTTCCCGAGGGAAAGACAGAGGAACACAAACATTGTTATCAAGTTTGAAGGAATTTGGCTAATATTTTCTAGAGTTATTAAGCGGAAACTACAGATAATGACGTTTTTCGTTAATAACTCCGCCAAATGGAGTCCGATTAATGTAGTTGTCAAACTTGGCCAATCCCTTAATGCGTTGAACCCTGTTACTAAGTTTGAAGACAATCGGATAATATTTGCGAGAATTAATGAACAGAAACGGCAGACAATGACGTTTTTCGTTATTCAAGGGGCCATAACTCCGCCAAATAAAGTCCGCTGAAAGTGGTCATCGAACTTGGTCGAGCCCTTAAGGCATTTAATCCTGGTACCAAGTTTTAAAACAATCGGTTAATATTTGTTGCAGTTATTGCACGGAAACGAAGCGTGACAGACGGACGGACGGACGGACGGACGGACGGACGGACCCAAATTATTATCCCCCGTTCGGTGAAGGCGGGGGATAATAACCTGACCAATCGCTATGTTGGTACATGTCCTTTGAAGATTACAGAGGAGCGACGCCCGTCTTTAAAGCCAGTCAATTTTACCGTTAAGCGACCGCAATATTCTTTTCACGACATCAAAGGTTCAAACTACATTTAGTTCTTCTTGTCTCATCCACAAGGTGGCGCACGCTTAAAGTCTTGACTTTTTCTATGACATATTCCAGGGGTGCAGAAAGCGTAAATGAACGTAACCCCTTGAGTATCAAGAATGTTTATCAGTATGCAGTATTAAAAGTCGTGAAATATCTGTCAGATCCCCACAGCACCAAGTGAGGAAAACTAAGGATTCATTTGGACCACATGGAATCCAGGCATACAAATCATATCTTGACTTATCTAGACTTTAAATAATAATAATAATAATTCGAGGTTCTTATATGCCGCTTTATCACAACCTAGTTCGTAGGTCGTCTCAAAGCGGTTCACAAATTATAATCTGTGCTTATAGGGCCTTTGCAACCAGCCAACATATTTCTCACCTCAATGGGGAGCATACAGCCGGTGCTGCCATTTCGGCGCTCACAGCTAGCATTCTACAATTCTAGAACTGCCCAACCACAGACTCATTTACAGCTGAGTAGACTGGAACAAGCGAAGTAAAGTATCTTGCTCAAAGATACATGTACAACAAAGTCCCTGCCGCCGTGCCGTGCCGTGCCGTGCCGTGCCGTGCCGTGCCGTGATTCGAACCCGCAACCCTTCGGTCACGAGCCCGGTGTCCTACCAGTAGACTACCATGCCTCCTACAAAACATCACCCTTGAGAATCCTATTGTAACGTAACGAAATTTGTAAAATATATCATAAAAAGGTAGGCATGCGCACTTTGCATCAAAATGTGTCTGTCATATTCAATAATAACAGAAAAGACTATGGTTATCTTAAGACACGGCTCTGTAATATAATAAAAGTCTTGACTAACTAGATTACCGTTTACAGTGTACCAATTATGGCTTAAAATTGTATTGATGACTAATAATTATATTTACATGTAGCAGGTAAACATTCGAGCTTAAGTTTTAGTAATATGAAATACCAAATGTTCAAATGAAATCATACAAAAAGTGAGTTGGCAATACATTTCCCCCAGAATGCGATACGGTGTAACAAGGAGAGCCGATTACAAAACCGGTTATTTCAGTTAGCTACCATATACAAAAGAAACATGCTACTCCACAGAGCGTGTCAAACACTTGTGATACTGGTGATAGTATGTATAGCCCTTTAATGGCAAACACATTATTTTATTAAAGTTTAAGGCAAAATGCAATGCCGTATCTTGAAATTTTTAACCGTGCCAGAATACAAGTTACTTGTATCTTCGTCCGTTGACATTATGGTATATTTTGTCTTTGTTTGTTGACAATGAGGTAAGTTGTATCTATGTCCGTTGACACTTTGGTATATTTTGTCTCTATTTGTTGATAATGAGGTAAGTTGTTTATTCGTCCGTTGTCATTATGGTATATTTTGTCTTTGTTTGTAGACAATGAAGTAAGTTGTATCCTTATCCATTAGACACTATGGTATACATGTACTTGTGTGTTGACAGTAAGTATATTGTATCTTTGTCCGTTGATGTCATGCTTTAGTTCGTCCTTGTCTTTTGGCCGTTAGATATATTTCTGTTTCCATTGATGTCATGGTATATTTTGTCCTTGTGTTTTGACAGTAAGATATATTGTATTTTTATCCGTTAAAATCATGGTATAGTTCATCCTTGTGTTTTGAGGGTAATATATATTGTATCTTTATCCGTTGATGTCATGATATAGTTCGTCCTTGTTTGTTCACAGAAAGATATATTGTATCTTTGTCCGTTGATGTCTTGCTATAGTTCGTCCTTGTGTGTTGGCAGTAAGATATATTGTATCTTTGTCCATTTATGTCATGGTATTGTTCGTCTTTGTGTTTTGAGGGTAAGATATATTGTATCTATGTGCGTTGATGTCATGATACAGTTCGTCCTCGTGTGTTGGCAATAAGATGTATTGTATCTTTGTCCATTGATGTCATGGTGTAGTTCGTCTTTGTGTTTTGACGGCACTATATAGTGTATCGTTGTCCGTTGATGTCATGGTATAGCTTGTCCTTGTGTGTTGGCAGTAAGATATATTGTATCTTTGTCAGTTGAATTACTGCTATAGTTATATATTTGTGTGTGTTGGAAATAAGGTGTATTGTATCTTTGTCCAATGATGTCAAGAAATAGTTCGTCCTTGTGTTTTGACGGTAATATATATTGTATCTTTGTCCATTGATGTCATGGTGTATATTGTCCTTGTATGTTGACGGTGAAGTTGATCGTACTTGTGTCTGTTGACAATATGGTGTGTTTTGTCCTTGTGTGTTGACGGTGAGGTATATTGAAACCTTGTCCGTTGGAGCTTTGGTATATTTTGTTCTTGTTTGCTGACGATGAGGTAAATTGTGTTTTTACTATATTGTAAACTACTATTCCGCTCAGGTCTGACAACTATACAGTAAAAGCAGTATTCACTGTGTAGTGTTAGAGAACGAACATATTGACCACGTTTATGCCAATGGGTGCATACAAATATCACCTTTGAGAAGGATATTTGTTTTTCTATGCAAAGTAACTTGTCTGATGATACACATCTATTGCGTTGTATATTTATATATTTACATATTTATTAAATATGTCACACTTCCTGGATTCACGATGCTATTATACGACTTGTCTTAACGAATAAATAATGAAGCATGATCTTGTCTCGTGGCTTGTAAATGGAGATTTGTGTATATCACGCCGAGATGAATGAAGAGATACCAGCGTAACCCGCAGCAAAAATGCATCTGACCGAATACTCAGCGGCTTTATAGACGTTTGCAATGATTAAATTAACGTAACACACACAGGTGATTGTACCTTGAATATTTTGTCATAGATACAGTATGCCAAAAGATTATGCTGCGCTGCGTAATACGACTTTTGAGTCTTTCTAAAACTCATCGGTGATGCTGGGGTACAAAAAGTTGGCAATCCAAATTGTCTTACCTGCTGTTGAAACAAAGGTGCATGTGCCTAACACCCCTTAATTAACTAATATAAAACTTTAAATGAGTACTTGTTATTTTCAAAATAAATAAGATGTAAAGAGTGTATATTATGAACTCTTTCACTGTGCGAAAAGACAGATGTGGTTATCAAAGTTACAGCCCAACTCGGCGACTGAAACAACCACAAGCAGAGTCAACCACGTTGTACCAAATCAATAAGGCTGAATCTGTGGATATAGCCTAGAGAAACCTGTGTTAATGTCCCGTGATCTCAGTGTACCGTAACTAATATTTACCCTGTTATACATGCTAATGAAGTGTGGTTTGGTTTGAAAATACAAATATGTCATGAGATACGCTATCTAAAGTAAACTTATATAGTTTGTGTAAGCATTGTCTTTTACATGATACTTTATCTTGTTACTTTCGTGCATTGAATTGGCAAGACATATGATACTTTCAAAATCAATGCTTATTCCAAGTTTCCCTTGTTTCGAAAATGTACAGTTTGAAATGTATAGATTATATACTCGTAAAATCAAAGTATTTGTTGATCTTAAATAAAATATATACAAAAGCTGCTTCGCAGTTTCAATAATGTTCACGTTTCTGAATAGATAAATTACAATCCCTAAAACAACACAAAGGATATTTTGGGTTAAACTTTTTTTGTTTGGCTTTTATCTCAGTTTTTCTAAACCTCATCATTTTGCCCCTTTCATCACAATGGCTTATTCTTATTTAAAAAACAGTCTTGTTCTGTGAAACGAATGTGATATGTTTAATTTTTTAAAAGTACCATTCTTAAACAATAGACCATTACTGTCTTTTATGGAAACGTCACATCGTTTGTATATCTTAGGTCTAGGCGGCCTTGCAGCATCGTGTCCTGCCATTAGTTTGTGACATATCGATATCGCATAGCCTACGTTCAGATGTTAAGGGAGATAGGAGATGTACCTACTCATCCTCCCCTCCCATTCAAAACCCTCCAAACCACACATAGATTACTAGACAATAATATTGCTCAAACTATAATAATGAAGAAGTTATGAGACATGAACTAACACACAAATGAAGGGACTAGTAAATAAAGTTATTTAAATTGCAAAAGTATTCATATGCACTTTGATAATACATGATAAGTGCAAAATAACTATATATTTCTTTTTAGAAACGAGATAACGACCTCACTTACGAAATAAATGGGACATGACTATAGCTATTTGAGAGAACAAGTGACTGGGAACGAATTCATATGCTTAAAAGGATACCTACTCACACTAAAAATTTACACAACCAGGAAGGTATCTACCGTACTGGTTGGCGAAGAGGACTAGATTTGACATCCTATGGGTTTCGTACTGGACCTAGCATAACATGGATAGAAGAAAACCGTACAAAGGTAAGGAACCTGTTGTGATATAGAGTTGTTACTGTGAATGAATGGTGAATACACTGTTAGGGGGGGGGGGGGGGGGGGTAATATTGTTGTCGTTGTTGGGTGTTGTTTTTTATTAATATTATTACAGTTACTGTTTATTTATTTTATGGTATCGAACCGTTTGATGATGCTTGGTTATTTTAATTTTGCTTAACTTTCCAATCGATTTTTAAATTGTCCAACGAAAATTGTATATGCGTAGTCGGTTGATAATGTATAACAGCACAATCGGCTTTCAATAAGGCGGACGGGGTTCAATTACCCAATCGGACGTGGAAAGGTCAGGAGTCAGCAACCTGTCACGTGGGATTTCTCCTAGGACATTGTACTCCAGTTTCCTCACACATTAAGACCACCGCGCTTCCAAACCGGCCAACAAGAGTGATACGTATCGGGGAAAAATAGATTGGAAAACGTGTTTCTTGTGCATTTGTTGTAAACTGGGTGATTTTGAATCAGGGGACAATTTGTCAAGATGTAATTTGAGTTACAAGCCATTGATAAATATCTATAATTTACTATATATTCATAATATTTCCAAAATTCAGTATCTCTTGAAATAGCTACTTTCTTCGTACATACCTGTCTTTCAAGACCTCTATGTACTAAACGGCGATTCTCGGACATTATAACACAAACCTATAACATTGGGGGTGGTTCGACTTGAATATTGCTGCTTTGAAATTGACATGACCAAAACGTGTTGTTTTTGAAAATAACAATAATTGCAATGCTGTTATCGCGTGACATTTTCCTGTTGTGAAATAGTTCTCGTAGACCGGGTAAAATATTACGGAAAAATGACTATTTGAAAGTAAAAAAATATACAAAGCTGCATAAAGATCAATTCTACATTAAGGCGCTTTTTAATGTGTTGTTTATCATCGGTTAATGATCCATAGCTTGTTACAAATACATCAGTGGAAGTAAAAGAGTCTACATATATTTAAACAAGTGGGTTTTTACTGACTTTTTTGGAAAGAAAATGTCACAGAAAGGCAGCATTTCCTCTTAATACATGTTAAAGAATAAAAAAAAACAATGCTATTGAGGTATAATTCATAACAGGTATGAACAGTGTAGTTACAGCTTTTGTAACAAACTTAGCGGTTATCACATCTTAACAGTGTAGTTACAACGTTCGTAACAAACTTAGCCGTTAACATATCTTAACAGTATAGTTACAACTTTCGAAACAAACTTAGCCGTTATCACATTTTGCACTCTCACGATTAAACAATAAAGTTGCAATCATGACAAGTATAAATATGTTTTCAATTCGTCAATCGTCAACGCTACTCCTTAAAAAAGGAGGGATTGGTTAGTGTTGTTGACCTAAAAATATAAAAATAATTTACGGTAAAAATTCAGGAGGTAATCATAAATATATCTTGTACACTCAGGTACTGCCTCCTCGGACAAAAACTTACATAATAGAAATACAACGCAACATGATCAAACTTAATCTCAAGTAGGTAATACATCAAGTAGGTAATACAATATCGAATTTTAGTACTGACGTAGTAATAGACTCGTTATGTCAACTTGGTTTTCTTATATTTTCTAGTTCAGTTCAACGACAAATGAAAATTCAATAAAGTTGGCATCACTCTCACATATGTTGTTACAATAACATACACAAATCTCTCTACTTTCACATTTTCATGACGATAATATAAAAAGTACTTCTACTCTCACATATGGTGTTACAATATTATCAAGAGTAAATCTACTTTCTCGTATATGTTGTAACAATAATATAAAGAAATACTGAACTACACACATAAGTATTTACATATAACAACTAACTAACTCAGGCAATCTAGAACTAGTAGGTATATGACGTGTGACCAGTAATATAGACAAAATCAATGCATTGTTAAGGCACTGGTAATACCAAAGAAATAAGTTTTAATGATTGGGGAAAAAATATTTTTGAAGTATTGTGGTCGATTGTTTTCTTCTTAATGATGTGCAAGATGTGACAAAATGAATTGTTAATGCCACTTGATTGCGTGATGTTATTAGGTAACCGTAAATCGTTCTGAAATGTAGTCAACATGCGCAATAAATTGTTTTTGTATTGTTAATGCCACTTTTAAATCCAAGCGTGATGTTGTTTTCAAATCAAACCATACCTGTGCATTGAATTTATTGTTTTTTCTGTTTCATTATCTTTAAAGCCATATAGTTGTCACTCACTGCATCACTTATATTTTATTTTATGTTACATTTAATAAATTGCCCATTATCAAGTCTCAGCTTACGGTCATCATTAAATTTCAGTATTTAGTACCAACCATCAACGCGTTAAAGGCCCTATGGTTACTTTCAATAGGAGTCACTTATAATATGTTGATCAATATTTGACATGCGAGTTAAACTAGATAGTTGTGACGATGCAGTTTAATAAAGGTGATACATCTTCCGCATTCTTCTGACTGCGACGTTACCTACACCACTGTATACATAGACATTGTTGTTAGAACATCGAGCATCATGACGGGGAGTGTTTTGTATAATGATGGGAACATGAACCATGATCATTTCAAAGTGTAAATGATGCATAACGCACACGCATACTGATAACGTATCAGCAATTAAACTAACACGTGTTAAAATATTTGAATTAAAGCATGACTCGTTTTTGGTGCGTCAGCTTGACAAGACATATATTCAAACGTTTAGATTGCATGTAATTCATGTTGCTTAAAATATAAAGATTGTCTTAGTGTATCGATGTATTTAAATTTAATTTTACTCACGAGACCTCTCAATACCATATTTGGTTACTTTAATATCACGTTTCGAAACCAATGGTTGTAATTATTTATGTTAAAATTGGACAAAGAGACAATTCATGTTACTCGCATGGTCGGTTGTACTTCTAAAAACCGATATTTTTGTTATGAGTTTTTTCCCCCCTAGTTTATCATCATAATGACAAACCAGTTGAAATTTTCACATTGGAAAAATATTTTAAAGAATGTAATATTTGATTGACGCTCCCAAAAGTGTGCATCCATTTAGTTTTATAGGGGAAATCGAGGTTTAAATCTTTACATTCTTCTTTTGTACCATTGGAGGGATTTATCCAAATTCGGCCTGGAATATCTTTGAGTAAAAGGGACTAAAATTTGTATAAACAGAGGGTATGGCCCCTCTGGGTAAAAAGCTGTTGGGCCAAATAAGGGAATTTGAGGTCGAAGTTTTTAAATCCTTCTTCTCCTGTACCACTGGAGATATTTTAACCACATTAAGTTGAGAGCATCCCTGGGGTAAAGGGGACTGAAATTTCTATAATCACAGGGTGAGACCCCCTTTGGGGCAGAGGGTGGAACCCTAATAGGGAAAATCTAGTTAAATTCCTTTTCATTCAGTTTGAAAGGAATTATTTTAACAGAATTTGGTTCAAAAACATTTTCAAGGGAAAGGGTTCTGTAGAGAGAACTTAGTAATACATGTTTTTAATCCTACTTCTTCAGTTTATTTGGAGGGATTTAAACCAAATTTTGTGTGAGCAGCCTTTGATATAGATAGAGGGCTGCTTTAATTAAGGGGGCGGATGGGAGGCCCCAATAGGGGCAATTGAGATTAATTTTTAAAATTAAGAAATAATGTTCTTACCATTGATAGTCTAAAGCAGATCAGATAACAATCAGCAAAAGAGTATCTTGTTGGATATATACTTGTAACACTTTAACAACAGACAGAATGTGTTACAGTTCAGGATCCCGGTACCACTGCTGGAAATTGTTACTAAGTGTTGAAACTGTTTAGCCCGCATGGCTATAATTTTGATAAATCTTATCTGATAAGACAATCATATCATGAGAAATAAAAAAGACGAAAAAAAACAAAATATAATCAACAACACAGTTTTTGAGTAGAAAAAATCAGCAAGGTTAGATCGGTATTTGAACACTGCACTTCCGATTGTTATACTACTGTTCTAAGCAATTAAGCTACCCGGTCAACGACAGTGTCCTTGCCTAACTGAGCTGCACTTTATCCAATCGGAAAGTAAAGGGGGGTTACTCTATATACTATATACGAAGAACCACAGTGCCGTGAGATAGGGATCTTTAAGGAGAAAATAAAATGTAGAGAATGAAGAGAAAAGAGCGATAACGAGTTATCGTTCTTGAACGAAATGTTATACACGGCTAATTTAACCTACCAACACGCTTATAACCGCGATTTGAGTAATAAGAAAACGGTATGAACGAATTTGCT
>JAUMHH010200456.1:0-13421 GCA_032359455.1 Chlamys rubida | reverse complement strand
TTACTCTGAACACCTTAGTTTAGGTCCAAATATAGCTGTAACAAATTAGCAGGTCCCTGTGATCGAACCTATGTCCATTTCGGTACAGCCATAAAATTATTCCGATGAAAGTTGTGTATTACTTTTTTATATAATTATGCTGATTGAGGTTTGGCACTATGATTTTGACAAATACAAATGATCAAACGCGTAACGAATCTTACTCAAATATGTCAAATGAAGTCATGCATTCTAATATATACTTCCGCCATGAGCTGAAGTCCACGACGCTGACTTGTGTGTGGCCACGCACATGTTTGGCAAAAGGTATAAGTTAACGTGTTAACAGAAATTGGGCAGTGCTTGTAATACCCTCATGAAAATACGAAGCGTGCTTGACATATTTCCGAGTTTGAAATTTTAGAAGTAAAATCAGGCTTAGCCATCGTAAGCTGTCAAGCGTTACCACACGGCTTGGTTTATAGCTGTTACCGATGATATACTGAGCCAAGGTTTAACTTATCATATATTTTACACAAATAGCACTGAAGGCTCGAAATTAAGGATCAAAATTAACAGGAATTATGGAGAAATGGCAATTCGCTTAAAATGATTAAATTCTGAATGTTATGCTTCAGACATGAGCAGGTCTTCATGGAGGCCATTATAGCTTCTATTTTGTAACTTCACTTTATTAGCTGAGATAAACTACTCGACACCAACGGACTTCCATTTGTGTGTAATCATTCACAATCATTTGAAGCTAATCTTTGAATACCGACTCAGAAATACCGTTAGAGATTTGATACGTGTACCATGGGCTTCATGGGAAATTTAATTGCCATTCAGCGTTAAAGAACTATAAGCATTCACATTTTGACGATTATATCCCCGTGACCTGCCTCTCCGGCCAAACGCCATGTCGGACAAAAAAAATCTGTCCCCGCTGGTCAAGAGTGACCCCGAAAATGCCGTGTACCATTCAACAGGATTTATAATAGAGGATAAAAAGCCAATTACTAAATAAACCGGTGTGATTCGGTGTTGAAGAGTAGTGTTATTATTAGCGTAAAACCTGGTCGAAATTCTTTATACCAAAAAAATATAATAATTTCGACGTATTATGGCTTCACCTCGACAGCTGGACTTTAGATATGCTGTCGATGACCGATACTTATTATTCATAATTTTTCACACTTAGCTGGTCATCCGGATGTGGCACGTTCCGTGGCTAAATGTCCAGTGATGGGTTAAATTGTGTGTATCATCTTCAATCGTTTGACGCGTGTTTCACAGTTGGTCATTTTTAATATTTTATAAAACCGGTATTTTATGTGGATTTGTCGTATTAATGATTCTGTTTAATGGGATAATTTTGGATATTAATATCAAGTAAAATATTGAATTATTAATTGATTTCAAAAGACCAAGGAAACGTTAACAAGGTGTATTGTTCGTGTGAACCGATGTATATATCGGTATATATCGAAACATCTGGCCCGAGTCATTCCAAGTCTGGTTAGCTTACCGAGCTGTTAAGACACTTTTTTAAAGTGTGATTATCATCTATAAGAAACATTTTGATGATTATAACAAATATTTCTTGTTTATTTTTCTTTGTACGATTTTCTTGAATTCCTCTACATGTAATTTCAGCTATGAAGTCAGTTACCCTTTTAATTAATCTACTAGATTAAAGTTTTACGTTAAACTGGTTTAGCTGATGAAGCTGTGATCAGATAGTGACAACTAAGGACTCGACTAAGGCATTGCATTGCGAAATGTTCACATAAGTAATGATACAATGTCGGTGTTCAATGGACAAGGAATTCAGTATTTCATTTTAGAACTAGACGTGGTATCCTTACCAGCTAAGGTAGTATCAGTATGATTTTTATATTAAATGTATGTCTTCTGTGTCTGTTCTATTCCAAATTTGAATTTACAGGCGAAAAAAAGTGTCAATCAAATACACTTCTTGTGAATTCTCAGCTAAAACGGCGACGAACTGTGTACGAAGTGTGTGTTCATGGCGCCCTGATATAGACTGCGAGAGATTGTGTCACCCTGCCATTTCTTCGCGTCATTATCATTGTGCAACGTTACAATGTATACAGTTCTTTGTTTCCTGTGACAAAGATAAGTCAAGTACGACACCGTTATATAAATATGTAAAGATGCCTGCCTTCCAAATATTTAAATTATCCTTCACCTTCCCGAACAAAGTGAAGTGTCATACCGGCCGCCATGTTTGTTTATGACGGGTAGATGCCATCACCGGCTGACAAACGTGACGTAACTCCAGTACTGGCTTGCTTGACCAGTGGCCAAACTGGTCAATAAACGTTATCAATGTGTCCAGTATGTGCCAATAATGACCACACACTGACCGCACACACAAAGGTGGACAGTTATTTGTGTGAGGTGAGAAAAGACGCGCCTTAATCAGGTGTCAAGATTCGCCATGACGCGCTAACTTAGCTCCGTGTCAAATGTTTTATATGCTTGTAATACGACTTGAAAGAAAGGTGTGAGGCAAGTTGATAACCCGTTAAGTAGCCGGTCAATAAAGGTCCAGCTGTGACAGTAGATAATACGACTTCTATGCAGTTTCTTACTTTTAACTTTTGATAACGGTGTATTTTTATCAGTAAATACTTTTGATCAGTTGTATTGAAAGATACTGGTTTCCAAACATGAATTCGAGAAAAGTCTTAATTTTAAAGGAACAAATTCAGAATGCGAGGTCGACAAAATCCCTTTGTTTAGATATTTCGAAGCGTTTTCTTTATGTGGATAAATACACATCGTATACAGCTTCACAT
Organism: Chlamys rubida; assembly: GCA_032359455.1. NCBI lineage: Eukaryota > Metazoa > Mollusca > Bivalvia > Pectinida > Pectinidae > Chlamys > Chlamys rubida. The sequence goes on along the minus strand of JAUMHH010200456.1, from coordinate 10,617 downwards.
ACTACACGCATTGATATTCTACTTAACCAGTTGACGTATTTGAATCTGTATCTATCGTTTAGTATTCGTACATAATTTGATATGAAGTGATGTCCTATCTGCGGTATTTTAGGAAACAAAATGTTCAATCGTGTCCGTCAATTCACGTATACTTGACAGCTTTAAAAGGTGGCTCATAGCGTTATACGACAATTATTCTATCCTGTGCACACTACAGTATACGAAGAGTCTGGACACGTTCTATAAATTCGTAAAAATAATTGTTCAAGCCAAATTTAGAACGCACTAATGCAATATGTATGGTAGTTATACCACGGACTTAGATAGCTGATCTTACTCCGTGGTTATACATATGACACCATCCTCGATACCCAAGGGTAACGCTCACTTTCGCTCTCTGCAGAGAGCGTAAGTGAGCGTAATCCCTGGAGTATCGAGGATGATATGAAACAGACTGACAGTTCGTTTGTATTACCTTTAATTATGTATACCGCAGTCTATTCCTTTGGATGCATTTTATGACGAAAACACCATAAAAACCTAAGATATGAAATCGAGATAATTTATATTTGACAGTTCCAAGAATCTTGATAATTGAATAATTGAAAATTGAAAACTTTCGTTTAATGTCATTGCTTATTTTTCATTTGTATAAATGAAAAATCCGTCAGCGAATATTTGAAGAGAACGACACGTCAGTTTCTGGTATACACCATACTCGTATATAACACACATTAGATACAATGTTACTTCATGTTTACGATATACAGGTATATTACAGACAGGTAAAATAGAGGGCCACGTGTACAGCTATACCGTATTCGATGATTGTAGCTTAACAAGACCGCTACTTCAAACTGATAAAATGTACGTTATCGCGTGTTAAATAGTCCCGTCTCTGTTCTTGGATTAAGATACCATGCAAAACAAATAGTTCATCTATCATGTACAAATATCAATGTTGGCGAGGAATTTGATATCATACATCGAATTGATAAGATTGGGATTAGTTCTATCAGAGAGATGGCGATTTTTATATCAATGTCCTTGTTCGTTTCATATCAGTGAACTCTGGCAACGTTTAAATTATATTTATATATAGTACCAGCTGAAACGGAATATTGTAAATATTTATTGAAAAATTTGTAAATAGATTGATCAGTTGTTAGTGGAAAGATGCACAATTAAAAGGAACATATTTTAAAGGGCATTTGCTTTCAAGATATCACACTGACCCGAGTTATGAAGGAAAGGAAAAGAGCAAGTTAATGAAATTACATGTAAGCTGTATATGATTTAGGTTTTAATTATGTCGTAATTACAGTTTAGCATGAACTAGTTACATATAAGCAGAGACGTATACAGACAGTAGTATATACGTCTCTGAAATTAGCTATGTCGTAATTTACAAGTCAGCTATGTATTTAATACGTGTTAGTGATATGGTATTTACATATTAGCTATGTAGTAATTATAGATTAGTTATGTTGTAACCATATGTTAACTATCCAGTAATTAAGTGTTAGCTATGTCGTAAATTATAAAATAGGTATGTTTGCAAGCACGTTTGATCACTGATTGTTTATAGTTTCAAGTTTCAAGTTTAACACTTTGCTTTGAGCTCGTGCCTGTACATAAATCGTATGGCGCCAAATTACTATACAACTACTGAAATAGCAAGATGACATTCGAAGACGAGCTTGAATCATTCTTTGCACTGCTGCTCTAAAACTAGAACCCTTCTCGTTAGACGAAGGAAAGCACCTCGTTGGTAATGGTAGACATTTATAAGGTTTTTATAAGGTCCCGGCTTTGATCGACAAGTGTGTAACGTCTGCTCCTTGATATAATACGAGGTCGATACCCCCCGATTGCTTTCACTAAATCTCTCAAAACAGTTATCAATGACACTAGATTACACGCTTTAGTAAATCTCCATCGTTAATGTGATTATTGTGGTCAGTTTTGTCACTCCGGACTGACAATAAGTGGTCAGCTGGCAGGCCTTATGAGGATATACCTACCACGTTCACTGGACATAATAAGCTACCTGATACACCAGGTGTGGTTCGACCACTTTCACATTGACAGGGAAACACTCTAACTATGAACTTTGTCGGCCTTGGAGGGGAATCATGTCCAGCTCGGACACCTCCTCGGGTTCGGACAATGGTCTGTGGAGGGTGTAATAGATCGTACCTGCCAACCTGGGGTCCAGTTATTGACGGTCGCGGCAAGGAACGTGAGAACACTGCCCACATTAGCTAATACATCTAGTTCACAACAAAAGTCACACGCTGGGCGGAGAAAGATGGTCACTAACTATTGTTACAGAGAACATGCTTTGACCAATGACCCTTTTGGTGAAGGTCTCGTCAGCTTAAAGATATGTTAGTTTAAATTTTCAAACACACGTTTGTTTTAACACTTTACCAGTGTTGTTGTGGTTTTGTCTCCAACTTACCAGTTGTAATCAATATAAAAGCATTTCAATTTTGGTTTCAATTTTTAAGGCGGAAGTTGCATATAAAAATCCGTTAAACTTGTCGTTAACTCGGAGATTTGAAAAGTGATAATATACTAGAAACTTCATTTACCTTTCATAAGGATGCGAAGGGATCATTTTAGATCTTTTTGAAACTGAACTTCATTGACAATGTCAGTCAGATTAAGAAGATCTTCGAAATCCAAGAGTGCCTATGTTACATGCAGAGAAGATCAAGAGCGGTACCATTCGTTTGTAATGAGGGATTGGAACAGGTTTTCTGAGCTTTGGAAAGCCTCCTCCTTCCCCTTCCCAATGCCCTTTCTATTTCTGTTTCCTTTTCCTTTTTTACAGTCATATTTTCCCAATTTTTCTACCATTTGGAAACCTTCATTGCCATTTGGAAACGTCCTCCCTCAAGATTGGTTTCTGGATTCGCCACAGTGTCAATTTAAGCTAGTCATGCTTAAGGTATCCGTACAGGTGGTCAAGGTTTTAGCTGACCCAACAAACTGAGAGGGGTTTAACTCGACACCATCGATATGTGAAGTGTTGTTACCTTCCTAAGTGCCTCTTTCAGGAGATCAAGAGATTCTGTACATGTATCATTAGGGAACGGGAAATAAAAGTGGCGGGAAATCCGAGGAACGAACCAATGATCCAAGTCCATGCTATATATGCTAATAGATATCAGGCATATATGTAGAATGCTTGTTGTAATATGTAGAATGCTTGTTGTAATATGTAGAATGCTTGTTGTAATATGTAGAATGCTTGTTTGTGTAGAATGCAATTCTTACTCATACAAACACTGTAACATTTTTATGTTAGCAGCCATTTTGTTTTTGGACGATGTATGCGATTTTTGAATTGAAACTAGTTCTAATCCGGAGCTTTGTACAAATATAATTCAATTAAAAAAATACGTTTGCTAAATGTATACAAAAGTGCAAAATGCATTTAATAGCAATGCTTATAAATATGACTTTTAGATCCGGATCGTCATGTTAATCATTTGACTACGGGAAACATGTTCTGTTAATATACAGTTCAATCTTGCCCGTATCGTCCAGAGGTGACGCGGGGTAAGAAAGGGTCAGTTCCGGCCCCGACGCCGTCTCCCTAAAATACCTTGTCATTACAGGTCAGGCCCCTTGGGGTCAAACTACCTACAAACACGTAGGGATTATTTTTTTAGCATTCCTTGCATAAAAAAGATGTCGCGACTCATTCCAGATAAGCTCTCTGAGACATGGTTTTCAGGTCAAGGGTGACATATGGAATTATAATAACTAACCGGAGTTTAAAGGCAGTGTGTGAGCGACGATTGTCCCCGCGTGCACGGACCAATTATTTTGGGGATACGGCAGTAATCAGACGTGACTGGACTAAGCTGACCATTACGATGACCATTGGCGATGCACAGTACCGGTCAACGTGTGGCGATAATCGACCACTGACGCTTGTTTCTGTCACAATTTCCTTTATTTGACAATTTTGTCGGTAAAACATAATTACATGTACCTGTCAGACCGCCCGGACTGACCAGACTTTGTCCGTGCGGGTCAGTGGTCACCGAAAGGTCACTCAATGACCAAACCTGGTCGTTTTAATTCGCATATAAAGAAGATACACTGATATCGTATGACACATTTTGTAGTTCAATTAAAGATTTTCATGTTTTACAGAAATAAAATTATACAAAAACCTTTGCTAAAACTTTGAGAATATTTTCAATACGCGTATACACTACTTTAGTTGGTCAAGTGAATAAAATCACATAACAGTTTTTGAGCACGGAATTAGCTTAATATAGAAGTTCGTGTTTTTTTAATAGATTATTTGTTTGTGTTTGTGTGTGATTGTGCGTTTTTAATTAAAATTGCTTGTATGTTAAGCTACCTTTACGAAGCATGAAATTTACCTGAAAATTGTCCAATCGATATATCAAATCTATATTTGGCGTCACAATAACTCTCTTTCACAGTGTTTTTGTGCGAAGAGCTTCGCTGCATCGCTGTTCACGTAGTGATGTAGATTTTTAAAGCATACCACACGATATTATACTGATAGAGTATGACACAGCATGCTTAGCGCGGTATCGTATCCAACATCTTCACGATACCATAAACCACGGTCTCGATGCGGAGTAGCCTATTTACGACATCTCGTTGTTTACGCTAGCTATTTATAACATGTGTAAAATACGTTTTTTGTCGATCTTATCACTAATTATTTAAAGTGCTCATTTCATTTTATCAATGACTTTAACTGGGTCGCTCTTTATCGTAAAACGCTCGATTAATCAGTAAATACACTTCCGTGAAATATATGTTTGAAACCTTCACTTGCATTCTCTGTACGGTATTGAAGCGATTGTTCATAGACCGTGGAACAGTTCAACACAACAATGGTGATGGTTAAATCTTGTTTTAAATGTCGATCGTTGTCAGCTGTATTGGTAAAACTCGAGCTCGTTTTATCTAAATTGAAGTTGCAAAACGATTATTTTCAATGATTATTTTACTCGAATTCGAGAGCTTCAGTGAGTTTTTTCACTCTTGAATAATTACAATTGATTAACGAAAGTTGGTTAAACATGATAAACAAATTTCACAATGCATTCAAAGGAATTTTAAGACCAAGCTGTGCACATACAAGATATGGCAGTTTTGCAATACATTTCCAGATTAAACTTGATACACGTATAACTCATAAATTATATAATGATGTTTATCGATAATCCCTATGACATCAAATGCTTGCTAAAACGACACAGTAACGCATTTATACCGCTGCCCATTATTAAAATAAAAGCACCTAATGTCAATAAGTGAAATCGACATATATAAGAAAAATACCCAGTCAAAATGAAAAATATTTTAAAAGAAAAGAAATCGACAGGAAATTACCTCGAAATATGAATGTCGTATTGAAGCCTCGTTAACTGTTTATACTACTTGGCCAGGGAGGGGTACTGGTTTTTTTTATAGGGAACCAACAGAACCCGTTCTGAAGAATGTGTATAAATTCATATGAAATTTCGTTGTTTTTTTTCTTCTAAATTTTCGATTTCTCACGAAGACTTTAATGCCTTTTAAACACCGTCGATTTGTATAAAAACAGGTTAAATCCCCGTAGTTCGTCGTTTAAGAGGTTGTTAACGACTTCTGGTTTGTAAAAACCTCATTACCTTTGCTATGTTTTCCCGTGAGTTACAGATTGTTTGGGATGTGTCAGATACCTAAATAGGATCTTATAGAGATCATATCGGGACAAGCCTTACGGTAAAGGTATCGCTTGTCCGTATCTTATTAATATTTTTCAATCGAAGATATACCATCTATAATTTACCGTAGTACTTTTGTTTTTTCCTGAACTAAATCTCACTAATTATAATCATATTGATATTTTTTTTAAATTTTTTTCTCACGAACAGGTCCAGTGATAGAATGACACGATGGTCGTAAACAATGTATGATCGCCCATGTGTACGAGCGAGGTGTTCCGATCGTCTCAGAGATCGAACTCCTTTGTGGTTTTTCATCTGATTCTGTAGGAATAGTGGATCGGATGACACAACAAATAGTTGTGTAAACGCATTGAAATGTCAGTGTCTGGACGCCTCCATTCATATAAAGTAAGATTAGCTACGGTGATGGTAAAAAATCCTTTCGTGCAAACATTAAAAGCATGATCGAATTAAACGATAGGTCAGCAAGCATGTCAGTCAGGAGTTATGATTTTGTAAAAACGACCCTTGCACAAACTTTATAAATACAAATTCAAATAGCAAACACACTGTCGTCTCTCCTTTCTGAGCCGTGAGCCATTGTCGTTGGGATTGATTTCTTCCACACATTTTTATCCGTCAACCATAGCTCAATATCACGAGATCTACGATACAAGGGAAATAACTCTATATATTTATGTATAGGGGTACTGGTTTTTTATAACTCTATGTATAGATTTTTTTTAAGAGGAATAAAAGAAGTCTGAAGTTGAGGCTTGTATTGCAATATGCCCAATACTATCATGTTACCACGTACCAAATGGTCGCTCCCAGAGGCACAATGCATCCCGATAGCTGATAGAAATACCTAGTCATGATGATGTAATCGATTGGTTTCCATCTTTTATCGTTGAAAACAATATTCTTGATCTACATTTGAAGCGTATGCACCATTGACTCAATGACAGAGAACACATGTTACAGAAATACATTTATCAGACGACGGACTCATTTTGTCCCATGGATCAAGTGCAAATTCATTTAAATTATGGGTTGTTTTGTTGCAATCCTCATTACTACCTCACTGTCACGTTTTGTTGAAAATTGAATAATAGATATTTTCATAATTTCAAAAAATTATATAGGATGCATGTTCGGTGATTCAGATCGCCCGAGGTCATCAGATAATCACAAGATTAAACTGGTTTTTTTTCAAACTTGGTTAAAAATAAATTATTCGTTAATGAGTCATTAAGCTGACGAATCTTTAACTACAACAGTTATTTGCACTTTTAACCAATAAATGCAGCGTCACTGTATTTTCAGGTGCACTACTGCCGTAGTGAGAAACAGGAGAACTGTACATGTATAATGACGTACGTGACTACAACGATGAATATGCATTTATCTAGATAAAAACATAGACGCGAATAGAAGATATTTTTTAATAAGTTTTTATGTATTTTCTTCCTTGACTTTGAAAAAAACAAAACGTGGGAAGTTTGGAAGCGTTTATCGAAACAGGTGTGTACGTATATGTTTTGTGTAAATAAATCTTCTGTACGTGCTATAGAGGAGCAGAACTGCAATCTCCGATTGTGTATGACCTCCATATTGTTTATAACGCCCTTCGGAAGTCACCGTGACTTGTGATAGATAACAAAGAAACCGAGATAGGTCAAGGGTCAAATCAGAGGGTCCCCGGCTTACAAAAATGTCTGAACAACAAATTGCGGAAACCACAGAAGAACAATCGGACACCTAAACCTTCCTCAGTTGCCCATACAAACAGATACGTTTATTCACATGACCGAATACTCAGCGATACTGGTTGTCTACTAAGTTTTATATTTGTCTCTTTGCTTGACGGCTTCCCCATTTTCTCTTATAAGCATGACAACCTGAATAAATTGGAGCTTAAAGTACTTGTATTAATTATGCTAGTTAATATTTTACTTAAAAAACGTATGTTCAGTTCAGGAACAGCAGATTAGAGGACGCCACGGTCACAGGGACATGAAAATCAGCTACAGTATGTTTTTTAGACCTATCCTTATGTGTAGGGAGTGTTATAGACGTTTGAGGGGGTTTCGCTTGTTTAAAATGACACAATCTACATCCCCACCACCCTCACCTACCCATCACCTCCCGTCTGTAAAACAATTGACTCAATACCGGTAATAAAAAACTAGAAACGCATTTGGAGTTGTTCAGCATTTTGAAGAATTGTTCAAATAAAATATATGGTAAAACCAGCAACCTCCACTTGAGAAATGTTTCTCACCAGTTTAAACAGAAAGCCTCGGCCGGACACAAGTTGACCTGACCAGACGCTGACCAGAGGCTTTACACTCCAAACAAGCGGGTGCGACTGGCCTTAGATGACCAGTGCATGACCCCACGATGACCAATGGTCAGTTGCCGAAATGAAATGACCCTAATGGCCAGGATTTAAACACACAGACGCTAATACTTTTGACCTTAGAATTAACTATAGCAAGTTATTACAATCCACGAAAATGTATAGAATTTTATCTTTTTATAAATATACACGGGATCTTTTGACACTTGTCACCACTGCAATAAAATATGTTTAAATACAAAAAATCACTACTGACCGGCCGGGTAAACACGTGTACCTATTTGTACTAAAGACAGATATCCTGCTATGCGACGCTTTGTAATATGTATTCTGTTTGCAATGTATACGTGTCCATTTAGATATATGCATTCAAACATATACATTTACATTCAAATAAGCTAATTATATGTCCGTTTATCTTTTGAATGAAACGTATCTTATACATCAGTGCGTGAGGATCAGAAGGTGTCGAGCAACTACACATCGCAATACCTAATGTTTGTATTCATTGCGATACAGATACTCATATCATCAATTAACGAATTGTCACTAAGATCAGGTAGGTATAGTATCACAGACTCATGTTTTGAGGCCGCGATGGTGTAATGGGTAGATGATTTCGTGAATTCTAAGTCCAGACAGGACGCTAGTTAAAAAAATAATTCTTGGTAATACTGTTCTAGGTTTCATTATTTTGCAAAGTAAAAAACAGACCAGTTTCAATATTTTGCAAAGTGAGAAAAAGCCAAGTTTCGTAATAAATAGAGAAAGTCCAAAGCAGTCACGACAAAATATTTCCACTTATAGATAGTATGGCAAATCAGATCGCATGGATAGGGCCAGTCCCCTGAGCCAATCCTGATAGCATATGTGTATCAAAATCGTCATGCTCAGCAATATTATATTTCTATTGTTATAAGGTAATGATTTCAACTGTTTCAAAGTTGTGAACCAGAAACTAAAGTGTGTGGACATACCCAAGTGTCAATTATAATATATCACGTTTGTGTTCGTCTCGTCATGGCTATCCTGGTTGTTTATATGTGTTTCCATCCTTTCATACTCTGTTATGCAACTGTAGTGTTTGGTTAGAGCGTGGAGATCTTTAATTATTTCCAAGTTTTTCCGGGGTAGCGCCCTTTATTGCACTGTTAGTTAATTATTGGGGGTACTTAGCACCATTAGACAGACTGAGATGTCTACAAACTCGTCAGGTAAATAGCGCCTTTATATTGATTACAGACATGAAACCTATAAAACGGATCTCCGTGTATTGACGGAGATGGTGAGAGAGGTTGTGTCCACATAAACGCTAAATGGCAGGATTATTTTAAACGTTTAACGTCCGTGGACTTGTGTCGATAAAAAGCGTCAATTGATCCATTACCGGTGATATGGCGGAAGAGAAACATAAGAACTCTCCTGTCGCGGGAAATCGTCAATATTGCAGGTAATATTACGCCAAAGATTGTCACTGAAGTTAACGTCTCCACGCGTCCGGCGGAAGGCGATAACGAATTATTAGTTCGTTCTGTTGAGGACTTACCCACCACGAGACAGAGGCGCGGAAAAATCGGTGACGCACATAGCTAGGTTTTGTGGATAGGATATATTTCGTTCCGTGTTTAGTTTGAAATCGAGAGTGACAGGGCGTTGTCCGCTCGTCCACTGCTTCCTTACCTGTCCAAATTCCTACTAGAGAGTTTATTAGCGTTAAGTTATTGAATTCGAAATACATGAACACAAAGATGAAAAAGAAATATGTATTTATTCATGCAAGTACGTGATATATACGAGAAAAATTGGTTAATGTATTCGTAAACACTGCGGGTGGCAAGATCCCGGGGGCTTATAATACCCATATATCATATACACGTGTAAAACGAATATCTGAGCTCAGCTTTATCAGTGGACGATCATCTATGCATATACATGTATAACCAATTTAGTTGGCATTCATCTGAAATCTGAACTATGAATGCCACGATCTAATTGTTGTGACGTCATATACGTAGCGTTGGACAACACTCGCCTTCCTAGAAGATGTCATTTATTTATTTTTATTAAAACAGCATACACGCATTGTTTAAACATGCTGGAGTTTGATTAAATGCGCTATTTTATGAGTTCAAAATATTTAATAAATACAAAATATTTAACAGTTTCAATTTTGCAATTATAGTCATTTTGAGTCGCAATCCGAATTGCCAATTCAACATTAAACGCAAGCATAATAAAAGTATCAGCCCGCCATAGAATTTATTTCAAGTTGCTATTTATTTGAAGTATGCATGTCAACACGGTAGTCTTTATGGATCATCAACACAATAAGGTCATACAGGACCACACAGTAGTCTTAATGGCCCATCAACACAATAAGGTCATACAGGACCACACAGTAGTCTTAATGGCCCATCAACACAATAAGGTCATACAGGACCACACAGTAGTCTTAATGGCCCATCAACACAATAAGGTCATACAGGACCACACAGTAGTCTTAATGGCCCATCAACACAATAAGGTCATACAGGACCA
>JAUMHH010200445.1:0-13421 GCA_032359455.1 Chlamys rubida | reverse complement strand
TAGGACGTTAAACAATACTAAACCAAACCAATGCGAGATAGATATAGGAACTACAACTGCAGACCCTTTTTGAGTCTGACCCTTCTACAATCTGTAAGACACCTCACGAGAAGTAACAATTGAATATTATCTTCGCGGGGTCTGATCCTCATAGGACAACAACAACATGCCAGAAAACTGTCATCAAAGGGAAACATATCCATGATTTTATATTTTTTTCGTTTTATGTAATCCCGTTGCATGCATAAACATATATCGCGTTTTCATACGGATAGGGGGTTCTGCAGAAAAGGAATTCGAACCATGGTTGGAAACACATAGTTGTTTCAAAAGGTAGTAAACGTCTAATGATAAAAAATTTAAGTCCGTCAATTTATCACGGAACAATTGAACCGATACATATCTCACGTTTCTGATACTTCCTTACCGACAAGTGTCGTGATAACTAAGATTGCGTATTGTGTATCGTGGTCCTGCAGACGCTTGTGATAGATGGGTTCTTGTTGCTTGCCGTTCTTGTGCATGTTGAAGATATGGCTTTATCTTTTCCCTGTTTTCCAAAGCAGTATTGCGTGCTGTTTATATTATTGAACGCCTCTGATGTTTTATTTTCACTTTTCAACAATTAATTATTATGATTAATGGAAGAGCAAATATAACAGAATATGAACCGTTAATTAATCAAACACGGTAATGATGTTTAATGGAGAAAAGGTTTAGCATAACCCTATGTTTATGCGCCCTGCTGTACAGTATAACCGTTGGAAGAGAAGACATACAAAGTATGGAAGAAAATGAACAACGCCTACAGAATCAAAACAATACATTATATACACATACAATACGCATGTGCAAACAGCATTAATTGATGGTGGCAAGTTTTTGAAACGACAAATGTATAAAGCAAAGTCCCAGTAACATGCTTACGTACAATGTTCGTTAAAACACAAAAATAAAAGTTCTTTTTTCTAAAAAATCATTCTCAAGAATAGATACTTTTCCGAAGGAGAAGGAAATGAAACAGCATTACCTGAATCAACACCATTCTTACTGCATAACTTTGTCCATAGACTCCTTTAATCACTGGGTTTCGCTAACGCTTATATACTGTACATATACATTTTACACGTAAACAAAGTTTTTAAGATTCTGTACATGAACACACATTAAATCAACAAATTCAAACATTACATTAATAGATACATGCAAGGCATTGTACAGTATATATGTACAATACTTATTCGAGCGTAAAAAATATTCGTGAGTTTCAAGCCATGATTACAAATTGACATCATGAGTTGCTTTTTTTCGGCGAATGTGTTATACCTGTAAGTATCCAATGGCGGACACTTGTCTGCTATAGCTTGATTAAACTTTGATCATGGAACTATCGATATGTGTTATATATATGATTCTTTAGTGAAAGTCTTGAAACAACGGACAGAAATCAGGATATTTGAAAGTGATCAGACAGGTTTGAAGCGTTAATAACTAGTTGACAAGGTTTCCCTTCCATGTCAGTCAGTTCCTCGATATGTTGACATGTTCTTTTTATCATTTTTAATTGAGGTAACCCCGTCCTTAATTGAAAGTACATTGTGTAAAAATGCATTGATAAAATATCCGACATAAGTACGTGTACGTGCATTTTCGTAATTGCATAGTTATACAAACGTAAGAATTCAATATATAACGGAAATAAAAGAAAGGCCATATCCATTTATCGACAATTTATGTAACAATTCATGTATATTGCACGTTTTGTTCTAGTGTCATTTTGAGGTGCCGCGACTTTGGTACATTGCCATGCTGTATGGGAGGAGATCGAAGCACCCAGTCATATTGTACTTGTCGGTGTGTTGTTTGGTGCATATGCCACGTTATTGACGGTAACCTGTTGTGAAGTGTTAGGGACTACTTTCATCTTGGTATAAATGTCCGCAGTATGTCGATTACTTCTGCATCACGTCTTGCTTGATCGGTGCCGAACTGTCGGGCGCCAGGACCACGCCCACCCAGGTAAATACAGTATTGACTTCAGGCAATGGGCCCAGTTTACCTTTAATTAAAGGATTGGATTAATATGGTTAAATCGATCTATTTACACAACAAATGTTCTATTTGTTAACGGAATTGAATTACACAACGGAGTTCATTTTACAGCACGCATGCGCGGAAGCTAATCGTTTTTTTACTATTAGCTATTATCGAACAATTTGACCATATTATTGGGTACGGATTTATATCAATTTAAGCAAATTAAATAAGTTTGAATTGCTGCCTACGTAATAATGAGTAAACAATACTTTGGTTTCGTGAACTTTATGTTTTAATAGAAGACGGTTCGGAGCTCTGCGATCTTAGGATTACATACAGTGACATAATTCAAAATCTACGTATCGAACTAAAACATGAAATTGATAGTTTTAAATGAAAAGGAACAAAAACGAACACAAATCTAATTGTAAAAAATTTAAATGACACTTTGAGTGATTTTGTGATCAACACGACATGACAAGGAAAGTCCACGATGAAGTGGTCGGCATAACAAGGCAGCGATATTTTTATTTGGCGGAGAGTTCGGAATGAAGGGGAGATAACAACAATATCCGAGCCGCGGTACCGACCGTCCATTTCGATCACTGATCGATATCCACTTCGGATAGGGTAGTAACTGTGTATTTATATTCAATTTGACGCCAACAGACTTTTTTATTCGACAATTAGTAGAGGACCGTGATGAATCAGTTCCTGCCGTGTGTCGGGCTCCCATTCAGACTCTTTTGGCTCTATGTAAACATATGTTAAAGGACCGTCTCTAAAATGCGTTTCGCTACGGCTAATGCCAAGTTTTGCCCCCCACTTTAGTTTTACATCATAAAATTCGATACAGAAAAAGGAATTTAATCAAAACGCCTTTACAAGGCGTCTCCGATGTGCTTATATTTTGAGAAATTTTGAATCCGTTAAAATATTGCATTACCCGAATGGAACCCAAACCAAGTAATACTATAGACAAGCACAGTTTAGGGATTACCAATGCGCTTATATGTTCTGATGTATTTGTTTCAGGAAGAAGACAGCAATACTTGAAATCTAGGAAATCACAAGGGAAATAAGATAAGATGTCTGTCTGTTTTATTACAAGTGTTTAGCGAGTTTTTCGTAACTACATTGCATATATATATATATAATGATACAGCTATTTCAGGACTGCAAAATCAGCAGTTTACTACTCTTAAGCAGACTCCAGAATTCCAATTATTTTAAAACCGGCTATATTTGCGATTGGCTTGCTTCGTAACAGTTTTGATCTGATGAGAAGGAACGTATGTAAGCACTTATCTTCCTGAAATGTCTTTCGCAAATGTACTTGGTCATTTTACGTGAATAAAATACAGTTAAAACGAAACAAAATAATTTTGTCAGTGAATAATATGGCGAGGAAAAGTACAAATGTTGAAAAAAATGTTCCTTTATATTACCTACGTTATAAGACCTTTGTGGTCGTTGGATTGATCTTTTACAGTGACAACTTTTGATATATCAGTCTTGTGAAGTTGCGTAGAGAACGGCTATGTGAGTGTTTTGCTATTGTTGGCATATGACTTTAGTGTAAATATCATGTTGACATACATTTGTTTATATGACTTTTGTCGAATGATTATGTTGGCGTATGATTTTCTGAAGCGATCGTGTTGGTGTAGGGCTTTTAAGAACTGATGGATTAAATGATGACCACGTGATCCTAGTGAAATTTGACCTTGCGTAATGATTTTTGCTTTGATCTTTGAACTTGCAAAGTAGTGGTGTTGACATTTGTGAATGATCGTGTGAAATACATTTAAGTTGCGATTCTGCGTCAAAGCATCGTGTCAAATACAGGTAGCTTGTATTATGTGACGAATACGTGATATATGCATCACTGTAGTGAAACTTGACCTTGCCAAATGATTGCTTTCACCTTTAAACTTGCAAAGTAGTGGTGCTGACATATATGTTAATGATTGTGTGAAATTAACTTTAGGTGCAATCCCGCTGCCAAATACAGGTACATGTAGTTACACTGTGTCTTCGTACAATTACACTTATCGATATTCACGGGAGATTCGCTACGTAGTCGGATGTTTTGGGTCGCCAGAAAGAGAAATCCCAACCGTCAAGATATGATCAGAACCGGTCGATGGGCTTTTGAGTATCATTATAGAGGTAACGACCACTCCAGGGCAAGGAACCAAACTGCTGCGAATTTATATATTAATCACCAATGCCATTTCTTGGAATGAATACTGATTTTGCTTGCATTCTAAATTCAAATGACAACTCAAAAGCTCCAATAACCAATGTATTGGCCTAATATCTTTGGAGCATATTAGTGATGTATCAGATCGCAGGAAGCCTAGTGTGGAGTCGTCGAACATTCATTTTCAGCATCCTCACCGAATCGAAAATTGCAGTGGTCCACAGGATATTAAGCCAGGCCAAGCCAAGTCACGTGATGAGGACAACTGTCGATTTCTTTAAATATAAGTGTGTTTTGCTGTCGTACGTTGGCGTATGTAGCGTCGGTGCAACACACGTAATAGAAGGTTACAATTAATTAACACTCCAATGCACGTGCAGCGTCCTTTGATCTCAAAACAAATTACAATAAGTATGTTAATACGATACCATTGCGTTGTACAAAGTAGCAGAACATGTTGTTGTTTTTCCGTTTATTATTTGAAATGTTATTTGACAAAAAAAAAAATGAACAGACAGGTGCGCTTAACTGTATAGATGTTTTGTGGAACTTCCATAACTTCCGAATCATACAAAGCATTCCTAAAATATCTCCAAACAGACTTCCGAAAGTATCTCTGGAATCCTCCAGCAGGGATAACGAGATACCAGTCAGAAATATACCATACATTTATCACTCTAAAAACCGGAACAATATATATTTAAGTATACAATTTAACACACCTCCAAATGACATTCTTCTTTCAAAGCGAGCATTTATGTATCAACCTATATCAAAATATCAAAATATCAAAGGTTACGTTTCCTAATTTTTTCAAGTATACGGGTATTTTCAAGTGTGCTCGTAATAAGAGAATTTGTCGTCAATTAATGCATTTGTTGTAACGAAAGACACAAAGTTTAAAGAACAGTGTCGGCATTAATATTATAGAGATACATTTGTAAGTACATATGTTTACTTATGATAAATGTAATGTACTCGGGATACTTTTCATCGACAAAAATCGATCGCAAAGATAAATAAAGAAAACTGTTCAAAGACAAATAAGAAAAGCACCTTTTAAAAGAAAAAAGTAAATCGACAAAGAAAGCCAACAAAGTAAATATTCACTGCACTATATGATCATTTCGTGTTTACAGGAATCATCAGAGGTACTAGAAATAAAAAGAAATAAACTTCAGTGAACGTGCAAAAAAGCAAATGGGAAAGGTGCCCTCAATCCTCTTATAACGTTACAAACTGGCGATATTTGGCTGGAACAGATAATTTATTTTCAAAAAAGAAAATCACGTAAACAACAACAATCTTTGGTTACAAGTTTTCACAAACAGAGTCGGCTACCTCGTGATGTTTAATTGTCACTAGTAATACAAAGTCAAGCAGCTTTAGTAAATTGGTGCGAACACAAAACAAAGTTAACATTTACAACACGTTTGTCACCATTTCGTCCATTCAGGACTCGTCAATGGTACCAGAGGTAAAATGAACAAACAGTCAATGTCTAAAGTTTTCCAAAACATCTGTAGGAATACATCAGGAGGCGAAAGTGTTGATAAAAACTTTATAACGCCTCAAACTTTCACCAAAAATTCATGGAGACATTGCTTTACTTACTGGTATACGTCTGTGATTATGAAGAAGCTGAAAGGGAAAAGAAAAGTTCACCTCTGCATAACATTCCTAACGGTTGTAACAGTATAACTAAACATATATCTCGTGAACAAAACAAAACATTATACCATGGAGAAATGAAGAATGCCAATAAAAATAATTGGTATCCTACGATGATTGATTTTCTACCGTTTTTATCAAACTTGATTAAGATTTACAAAGTATTTTGTCATGGAGAAAGTCGTTAACCTCTTTGTTACTTAAAATAGCGAACATGTTTTACTTGTGTGTATTCGGATGCCATTACGTTATCTGTTAAAATCTCCACAGGCTCCATCAATCGACGGGGATCCCTGTCCGCAAGTTTACATCAACGGTTGTTCCTATAAACCGTATACCGTGACATGTTTGGAAGCCATGTTTAATTTTTGACGAGGAAACATATGCAGATAATGTTTTTCTAATAATTTACGTCTGTTCATATTCCGTATGCTATCGTTGGTGTTCGATATAGACCATTCTTCACCATAAGCTAACGCATACTTACTTCTCTTTTTTGTGATATCGTTTTGTTCCGAGACTGTCTCTATGAAATCTGAATGATTTACTTTAGATAAGTTATATATAAGATGAGAAAAAGTTAAAATGACAGGAAGTTAGTCATATGTGTCTCTTATGAATATGTTTTTAAAAAATCCACAAACTAATCGGTTAATATTTAACTTAATTGTCGTTCTTTGTAAGCGTAAAGTGTGTAAGTTACACTCAAGTGATGGAGCTAATTGAGTGTGTTGAAGTTTTGAGTCTCTCTTTCTGTGGTAAATTAAAGTGCTATATTACAACAAACCATATAATTACAAAAAAACAATAGTATGGTACTTTTACAAGATGTCTACTATTTCAGCACTACTGTATCATAAATCTGAATCATGATTATGTGATTAGTCCAACCAATACACGTATGCCATTCCAATAAAAGAAGACATGCAAGTCCAATTTAATATTTGAACACTAGGTGTGTCATAAGGTGGATGAGAGGTGAACGTCTTTCTCTCATCCAAATGACCCGTCGACAGCCGGCTGAATACTACGTTCACATACTACATATGTAGTTTCTTTGGAGTGTACTATTGTCTTTGATGAATGCGGTTTCTGTGCATATGTCCAAACCGAGCATCTTGTGTACATGTTCAAGGTATATTCCAGTTATCTAATATTTGACATGTAATTACTATGCGAAATTCTCCACATATTTTGCAAATACTCATAAACAGTGCTCGTTTTCAGGTTGACTTTCCTGCACTTACGAACACTTTGTATTCGTTTCAAATGTCTGCATCTTCAAAAACAGCTAAGTTAAATAACATAATCCCAGTAATGCTTTATATGAAGATCGCTTGTAAGTATTAAAATAATTTGATATTTGGAAATCTATGTGAGTATTCGGGTTTCTGTTTAAGATGGCAAATGTGTTTATGTGAAGGAAATTAAATTGGTTTTTACCACTAATATCTCAGACACTACGGTAGAATGGCGAAGAGAAGTTGCGATTGTGGCTTTCAAAACCGAAACCTAAATAAATATACAGTGGAAAACCAACGTCAACTCTGACATGTGTATCAACACCGACACGTGCACGAAACATGTATGCACGGTTTTTGTTGATACTCTGCTCTCCTTGCTTGCCCATGTCTTCGCCTTAGAACAGGTAAGTTAGCTCTAGCCAACGAATATCCAAAGTACTACCCCCTGTATACATGCACGTGCTGCAACAACTACATGTAGAACAAAGTGGTTTATAAAATGTTATATGGTTTTTCTAGAAATGATTGCGACAACAATTTTCCAATCAACTACCTGTCATTTCTTTGTTATCGGAAGCCGTCAAATTGTGTCACCACACGGCACATCTGGAAGTATAAGAAAACTGATAATATTGAAATAATATTTTAACACTTATCCAAAGGTGAAGAAACAGTAATTAAAAACATTACAAAATGTTTGCTTGTGTAGCTAAGTTTGTACGTGTTTTCTAAACAAATCTGATGGGGGGATTTCCCAGGGTACATTAGAATATAACCTCACTACATATATGTAAAACAACCTTCATCAGATACATGTACATAACCTTTTAGTAACAGAAATATTTTAAATTCGGAAATGATTAACTTAATAGTTTGCATATTAAGCTCAGACACCAGTGCAGTTCCCTTACTTATGACCTCTTTAGAGTTAACCTTGTTGAGAGTCCGCTTGTAATTGTGGTCATCCTTGTTAGAATGTCTTTCACTATGTTTTGAATTGTCGCCTTTTTACAAACGAAAGACGTGTTCTGGTTCAAAATTAAGATAATTTGAATGTTGCGTTAAATCTAGAAATAATTTTGTTTGGCAATTCACAATTTTCCGTGGACCTTAACACGTGTGCACCTCTTTATGAAATCCAGCAAGATATTTTGAGCTCAAATTGTTGTTTATACCTACTGTCATTATTGAATGTTATTTAAAATGCATATTGGGAGAAGGGGTTGATAAGTTGTTATAACTTGTGCCTAATCCTTTGTCTACTTTTGGCAATAAACATTTTTAACTAAACTACATTTGTAAAACAGAAATATGCCTCAAAGGAAATAAAGTGACTTTCACTTACCATGGCGACTGACAAACCGCTTCAAGGCCGACCTTTGAACACGCATCGACCTTTTCCTCAAATATGTGGCTACATGCAGTTCCGTGTGTTGCAGGTTTTGCTCCAAAGTCATAACTGTGTAATTTTATGAAGGTTTTATAAGCACCTTTCCCATTTTGATATTCTGCTTTTTTTTTCAATAAACATATTCAATATTTGGATTTTTATTCCCTGATACAAAATGACATCATCGCTATTGTGCAATAAAAATATTTACTTTATTTACTATCTGCAAAGACTTTAAAAAAATGTGTTTCCTTATTTAATATTTCTATAGATATTTTAAATCCCGGACAGATAAGATCCATCTGAAGAGAGGTACACATTAAAATCTTTGTTGGCGAACGTTAGACTTCTAAAGATACATCATATATATCTTATTTGAAATAAAAAAAAAAAATGGTTGGTTGGTTCTCCTTTTGTATCACTGAGGAGTCCTTTACGCACGACATTGCATTATATTGCAGTAAAATGTTTACTTTCTTTATTTTTTTGCATTAACAAACAAGATTTTCAAATAGGTGCGTTCTTTCTTCATTGTTGACTCAGCTGATGGACTTCTGCAGCTGTGTCTGTTTCTGGCGTGGTTAATATGGAATACTAGTTTAAGTATATTATGTCTGCTGTTTCCAAAGGTTGGTAGCCTTCAACGTAATCAAGTGTTCTATTTGCCCTTTTCCCTTTCTCTGTATTCTACAGATGATTCGAAACATTTCAGTCTTGTGACGTTCGGTACCAATTAAGAGTCGGAAATGCACAACATGGACACATGGTGCGTTTAAATGTTTACTTTTTGGATACAACTTGTCATAGAACAATTACATGTTTGCTATACACCATTTCTTTCTTTGTTGATATCTAGATATGGATATGCATGTGGACATACGTCTTTCCGTATTAATATTAAAAAAAAGATAAAAGAAAATAAGTGAATTGGTCCAACGCTGTCTATTTGCCAGCAAATCCGCCCTAGAATTGAACCAGACAAACCGACTGTTTATAATTATACCCTTGTATTTTTTAATGGAAGTAAATTAAGAATATAAAATACCAGTCCGAACATGTTTTTTCTCCAGACCCCAGCCTTTTACATCGAGTAACATTGATTATGGGCACGGTTGATCAAAGCATGATAAGCTTCACCAATAATAAACACAGATTTTTTAAATGTATATTTTGAGAACTGTCGAAGAATTGACAATTATATGTGTGTTTCTGACCATGAGACGATAATCATGAATCTTTATAAATACCACCTAGGTTTTGAAATATATTGTTTTAGAAAATATGCTTGTTTTAAAAACATGCGTAATGTTGTTGTTAAGCTAACCAGACCTAGAACAACTGGAACCCAGGATCGATTCTGCAAAGCCTGGTAAGCTTAACATCAATTTAATGCAAAATGAAAAATAAGCATATTTTCGAAAATCAGAATTAAAAACGAAATTACTTGAATAGAGTTGCAACACAATAAGATAAGAAACATAGAAAGTATTTTTTTTTAATTTAATTTTATTTGAACATAACAAATTGAAGATTTGCGTCAACGACCCTTTAACTTAATCAGGGTTTTGGACCATCGGGTTATGTACAAGATATTTCATTATTTCGTGTGGCTGTAGTTCAATTTCATCAAGACCTACTCCACAGTGGTAGGAAAGTCCTTTCGTATTGACCCTACTTTTGATAACGGACGTATCACAACTATTGACAGATGGCATAATTTATTTTCTTAATATCCTCATTTAAATATGAGGATAACTTCTTTTTATTTACTTGAAATGTATATTCTTCTCTGAGACAAATAATAAGATCAAAGCTCTACAGTCAGTTTACAAATCATTTCATATCTTTACACCTGTATAATCTGACGACTGATGAATAGAATATTCAACTTGTGCCCAATCCCATTGCTAGTGCTAGTAAAAATAGGGAATAAAATATGTTTAAATCAAATAGATTTTAGTCGTTGCTTTTGAGGTCGATCTTATAACCATATTATTTAGGCACCACAGTACACGAAACTATGTCAGTTTTCATGCAATCAGAGCTGGTTCATTAACACCTATCTCTGTAGAACAATCAGAGCTGGTTCATTAACACCTGTCTCTGTAGAACAATCTGAGCTGGTCCATTAACACCTGTCTCTGTAGAACAATCTGAGCTGGTTTCATTAACACCTATCTCTGTAGAACAATCAGAGCTGGTTCATTAACACCTATCTCTGTAGAACAATCTGAACTGGTTCATTAACACCTATCTCTGTAGAACAATCTGAGCTGGTCCATTAACACCTGTCTCTGTAGAACAATCAGAGCTGGTCCATTAACACCTGTCTCTGTAGAACAATCTGAGCTGGTCCATTAACACCTGTCTCTGTAGAACAATCTGAGCTGGTTCATTAACACCTATCTCTGTAGAACAATCTGAGCTGGTCCATTAACCCCTGTCTCTGTAGAACAATCTGAGCTGGTTCATTAACACCTATCTCTGTAGAACAATACCCGTATACATGTGAAATTTTATTTTAAATTCCGAGGAAAATTTATCACATTCTTTGAATGAGGTACATTCTTCGAGTTAAAATGGGTTTATCTAAATTAATACGAAGAGCCTGTCTTAATTCTAGTGATTTGAGTTACTTTTTTGCTCTGTGGTTAAACAAAACCATCCTTTACAACCACTATACAAATCATTATTAGGAGTATTGACTCATATTATGCATATTTGGAATTACTGCTGGCATTGCATACCCCTGTTGTTTTGGGAAACGGTCTCACCAAAGTACAAACAACTCATGTCACTAAATTTACGAAAAGCTATTCGTATTATTAAAAAAAAACATATCAAATCCAAACGTATACCTATTCGAAGAAAGTCTCGTTCAACCAGACGCTCTTATCAATTGTCTCTGTTCGGCGTAGCTTGCGCAGACAACAAGAGTCAGGTTGAACGTGACTAATACGAAGAAGGTCGCAATTTATCTTCGAATTTTCTATCAAATATGTACATATTGTTTTATAAGGGTAAATGAAACTAACACAGGTGATTTCACCTTTAAAATTTGGTAATAGATACAGTATGCCAAAAATGAATGACATTGCATCAGACAGCTGTTTCGTCCTTTTTAGGACTCATCGGTGATGCTAGGGGCCCAAAGGTTGGGAATTCAAATTGGTCTACATTATGGTTGAAACAGAAGGGAAGGTGAGTAAAACCTCTTACTAAGCTATTAATAAATGTTAACAAACTGACCCGCTTCCATGTACTGAGATATACTGATACGGGTTAAGGTCTACCCAACAAAGTAATCTCATTTTGCACAGCCCTATTCAATATTATTCAATCATTTAACTTTATTGGTGTAAACTAATGGAATATTCTGTTTACCGAATGAAAAAGTATGACATGATAATTTGGTTCTTAGAAAAATACAAATTCACAAGTTTGTTACAGTATCCTCAAATTTATATGATTGGATCTTCTGTGAAAATAATATACAATTGCTTGTTAACCAAGCAGGCTACTCTCTAATTACAAATAACATTTCTGTGCTGTGTGTTGATTAAGAATGTGTATGTAAATAGATCGAATGGTTATATTGTTATTAGCCCTGTATATTTACGTACTATTATTAACACCTAATTCTTAAAGCCACCTTTGTATCATGTCAACAATTATACTGATGACTGGCACGATATCTCTTTTTGTTGTGGAGGGCTGTTTGTGAGGCCGTTATGGAAGATTACTAGACTTTTATGCCAAATATGTAACTTATGTAAAATAAATCATATTATTATTTTCATTGTAAACATTTAAATATTCTTTTCGTAATTTGCAGCTCCTGTGGTTAAGTTTGCTTTCGAAGCCAAATACAATCGATATATCAATGCAATAACATTTTGGCAATATTTTTTATTTTTATATATTTTAGTAGATATGCTTGTTTAAATGCTTATCAACTTGAAAACTACGTTTGAGTTTGTGTGCTCAGCAGACGGTAATACGTGTTGTAGTATTTATTTACAAATATGCTTAAAACAAAAAAGAAGAAGAAGACAGTGGTGCACAAACTGTCGTACATAGTGTCGAATCACGCCACGTGCTCGATGCAAACACGACCAATCAATATCCTGTGCTATACAGACACAACAATAAACCTGGCCAATTCGGTGAGGCGGACACGTGGGTAGCGGTCCGACATTGGCACGTCTGAATCAGTATGGTCAAACAAAATCGGATGAAAGTCCTATTATGCTACAGAAAGGAGGAGATGTTTATTGAAAAGACATTTCATTAGTGGTCTACTTGAAACACTAATGAAATCGGTAGCCTGGTCATATGCATGTTCGCCTCGCCAAATATACGTAATCGAACTTCGTATACGGAACGTTCTGCGCGAGACCAAACAACGTACTGGTGATATTTCATTGATGTCTGCTGTATATCTGATTTAGTGTTAGCTTATATTACTCTGTGGGTCCTGATCAAGTCTGTCCGAAACATTCTCACACATACAAGACTACAGTTACCTTGGCCAAGCAACAACGTCATGGGTTAGGTTTATATCAAAGAGTAGATCTTTTCTAGCAATGATTAGAAAAATGCTTCTGATATGCACCTTTATTTACTCCCATATAACTGATTTTAATGTTTTATTGAAATTCGACAGCATTTGTCTCTAAAAGCGCGCTTGACACCCCTAACAATTAAGTACATGTACATATTAAACTTGCACATGGTGAAACGTTCCAATATTTTTATTTACGGATTTGAGAATTCGTTCTGTTCGTAGGTAATACTAGTCCGAATTATTCTGACGTTATATCGACTTTTTTTTTTCGGTCTGTCGTCGATTAACGTCAGAACTCCGGCCCTC
>JAUMHH010200435.1:1187-13421 GCA_032359455.1 Chlamys rubida | reverse complement strand
AGGCTCGTTTCATATGAAATTAATAAACTCGTTCAATAAATTCAATATTACATGAACACTCGTGTTAGATCCTCTATTTATTGTTAAGTATTTTTTTTATTTTGAATTGTTCAGCAGAAGTTCACTTAACATTATAAGAACGGGTTTATATGAGGAATTAACTTCAGTAAACCTAATATATAGGTCCCTTATTTTGGAAATAAGCTAAAGTTTGATCGGGTATGCTATTTGCATATTTATTTTGATCCAGCTATGCAATTAGGATTTGATATACGAACTGCAAATCTAGAGGAGAAAATCAGCCATCCCTATAATATATATATCTAACCTAATATAATAAGTTTAAAGATTTACCTCTGTCTCCTCCATTGAGACCCGTTCCTCTGCTCCTTGCAGGATATGGTGTTTGGGACATCCCAATAGTATACAACAATAAGTGTATTTGACCAAAAGATGTTCTAGACAAAATTTAGTAAAAATTCCGATTGGTCATAAAGGAAAAAATAAGTAAAAGACTTCATCTTTATATCTCTGTCGAGTCCATTCCTCTTCCACCATAGAAAAGCATCCTCCATATTTAACAAAGAGTGACATTTGCCACAGGATGGTTAAAGGAAAATATCCTTCATCCGTTCAAAAGAAAAAATATATTACCTCTATTTCCTTTAATTCCTCCTCCTTCTCCAAACGGGCACGTTCTCGTGTATACGACATCGAGTCGCCGTTTTTCAACAATGCTTCACACCAACCACTGGCGGACGGAGAACGGGCGTCGCGCCTCGACAAAAGCACGCATGGCCCTTCTGGCAAAGAGAACTAATCACGTGTATGCTATTTGCTATCATATGACGCTATATTCATACAATATCCATTAGAGTCATTGCCCGATGACTTCAAACATGTTTGAATCTTATTTGGAACATTGGAACAGAAAACACATAAATAAGATTATGAGGTTAATTAACAAATCTGTAGTAAAGATAACAAAAACAATTTCAACTTCATTTAGAATTTATTTATTGAAAATTATATATTTGTTTTACTTCAGCATTGAAGCTGTGTATTCGCTGAATCAAAGGTAAGTACCATGCAGTTTTCCCACACGAATGAGGTTAAATGTAATACTTGGAATTACGTTTTTAAGTTTTTAGACAGTGAACATTTCCAGAAACTTGCGCATGATGTATTTGGACATGACGAGAGAAATCAATATAAATGATATGCCATTAATGATATATGTAATAGTATGTAAAAGTAGAACTGGGGTTGTTGGTGTATGGAAAGTAGTTAACGAATGCGGTTAACTGTGTTTAACATATTTAAAATATGTATATGTCTCTAATCAAATAATTAATTCATTGACGATCTCGTTTCGTGGTTTAAGTGATAGATATAGATAGTATTCCAATGACTTAAAGAATATTTTTTGATAAGAGAGTTTGGTTACTATGCCCAACCCTCTTATTTGAGCGGGTACACAGTAATCGCTTTATCTGTCAGTGTGTCTGCACGTGTGTGCATACGTGAATCTGTAGTAAAAAATAACGTGTACAATATAGTTACACCGTACTGATAGAATACCAATAGCTACATTTTATTTGTGGTCAACAGTCAAGGTTAAAGGTCAAATGTCGCGGTCTAAAATCGCAGTATATCTCACGAACCCCTCAATGAATTCAGTTGTTATACACCATGCTATAGTTATATCAACTATGACACATGACTACATGTTGGTGGTCATTGGTTACAATTTCAGGGTCGAATGAGACGTGTGACGGATTAGATATGCATGGTTGTTAGTCTCCCCACACTTTGTTCATATTTGTTTAAGGACACTCAATGTCAATAAAATAAGATAAATAAAATATGTATGAAAACGCAAATATCAGTAAAATAGCAATCTGGATTGGAAACTTACAACAGTTTGAAACTTAAAAACCGTGATACATCCTTGATCATTAATATTTACTTGCGGAAAATAAAACATTGGTATCATGTTCTATGAAACAATAATTTCAAAACGTACAGCAACATTTAGTTTCAGAAAAGACAGAATTTTACTTTCATCCATATGTGTGCTCATTATTTATATGATTACATTATCATTCCGAGTTCAGAAACGTAATATCATGCACATATTTAATTGAAAGTAGGCTTGGTTGACGATATTGTACAACCTTTTTCAAACACTTCTCAGGTTGGGAGATTGCCGTGGCGATTCGAAATTGTGAGTATATTTTGTTCATGAGAAGGTAGTTATTGTGAGCTAAACTTTAACATAGGTGACATCCACTATAAATATTAACTAAATATTTGTTGCCAAAAAAGGCTTAAAGTTTATAATTCTGTTTAACAATAAATGAACAAAAATGATTGCCTAGGAAATTTATAAAAAGAAAATGGCAAACCTGTGTTTACAATTTCCAAAGTCCTAATTTATATCACGCAGATAAATACAAAAATAATTAATCTATTTCAGCAAGAAATCCAGTTCCGTGAATGATCGTCTAATACAGTAAGATTTTCGTAATAATTTGGTTGCTTAATCAGATATTCTCACTTCACGTTTTGTATAATCTTTTCGTCAACATACATAGTGTGCCCTTTTCAGCTCAAAGTATAACTGCAAGTAATACGATCTCCATAAGGTTATTATAATTCCATTACATAAAATAACTTACAGTATCGAATAGGTATATGTAACTATGTATTTGTTTTAAATCGAACCATTATATTTCAAAACAGGAATTAGGATAACAACCAGTATCCTTCAAGTGATAGATATATACTGATTGGTACTGTTTATATTTCTAAGGACGCAGTCATCATTTCAAAACATCCTTGACAGAAAAACAACGTAAGTACATATACACATTTAATTAAAGAATCCAGCGCGTCAGGTAACTTTAGTGGGTTTTTTCATTCTAAGATATATTTGATTTGTATGGATAGCCTTCGCTAGCGTGGAGGTGGTTAAACAATGTTCACCCCATTATACACACTTGCCAATGTCCCATCCAGTCTCCACCAGCTTAAAACCTTTGCTGCGAACGTGGAGTGAGTGTGGAGTGAGAAGCGAGCAAAAGACGCTTACATTTAGAGATATGTGATCTCCACTGTCGACTGGCACGCTCTTCATTCTTAACGGTGATATGTGACTCCATCTTACATCCGGGTACTAATTGGAACAAACATGAATGTACAGATTTGTGTAAATATGTAAATCAAAAGTCCGTACCAAGTACGTAGGAATTGTACGGGACAAGATAATAAGGACGGCCGAATCATCAGAAACGAGTTTAGGATTGCACACTTTGATTTATAAAGAGCGCATATTGTATCACTGAATTTACGTAGCTACAATGTAAACATACCCTATGTCGTAAATACATTGTTCCAAACATGTTTATTTGATTATAGAATGACGAGTCACGTTGACCTCTTCGTTGAAAAGATTCACAACTTAGAAATAATTATAAAAATTGTTGAATTGTCATATAAGGCTAATGGTAAAAGCTTTGTCATAAAAAAGTAAAAACTGACATCTTCAAATAATAATGTTTTTGCGACTCTGTTGTTTGTGAGGGTTTATAAAATGTAAAATCCCTCCACGTTATGAGTATGTGTTGGCTTTTTGAGCGTGGATACCCTGTGTTATTTTATGATTCTAGACGACCCGCACGTCATTTGAAACACGAATATTCCGCGCCATAACATATAAAATTGAAGAATATACCAGCAAAGCTATTTAAAAACATCTGATGAAGTTGTTACATCTTTGGATTTATGATCATGTGTAAGCATACATTACATTGCAGAATTAAGGAAGTGGCTGTGGTAAATATTACAAAGCCCGACCCTGACACAGGAAACCCGACAGCTGCGTTGCAAAGGAATGAACGCATCCAGATTAAGATGCATTGCCTGACCAAACGGTCTGTTGAATATGTGAGGGACTTTCTGTATCCAAAATACGGTATTTTCAGCAATAATTTGGATTTAACTGTGGAAACTGGAGTCCAACTTGTCCGGGAAGTGGGCGGGGAAGTGAACTTCATCATTTCCCGTGACTTTTCGAATGTGCACGAAATATACTGTCTACATTTAAACAAAGGAGATGGATGGACAAGGCTTTCTGCCATTTTAAAGGTAGGTAATACCCTCACTTGACAAAATCGATCTTGACTCCACGCCCCCCTCCATTTGCATGTAGAAAATGAATTTTAAAAAACAAAAAAGGAAAAGAAAAAAAAAATGTTTGAAATCATATCATAATATAAAGTTTACAGCAATTAACGACTCATATTTCAAGGAATGAAAAATAATTAGCAAAAAAATAATGAATCTGCTGCTTTTTTATAGGGACTGTGATGAAACAGCACTGTATATCTTTGTATTCGTGCCCTTATGCAAACACATACTGATTTTGATTTGTTGTTGCCTGGTTTCATGGTTATTATTTTTTTACAATTAGAACGACCTCCATTGTGTGACTGCACATTTGCCGCAGACAACGACGGTGCGCGTTACATCGATGAAAAACGGAAACGAAGCGGTGCAAAATACCACCAATGATTGTCCTGGAAACAGCGATACAAATGAACTGTCAATTCAATCTGTATACCAACGGGTAAAAGACTATTTTTACCTATACTAAAAATGGGTTTTGCCTTAAATAACTTTTTGTGTTCAGGCCAATTTTGTGTTGTTGTAATTACAATTGTTATCATTTTTTTAACTTAAGATAAATGAACATAATGTCATCTTATGAGGCTGTTTCTTTAAACATACACATTTCAAACTATGTATTATGTTTCTATTGCCAAAAGAATTAATTTGAACTTTGAGTTATGAACTTGCTTACATTGTTTGTTACTTTTAGGATGACCAGCGATCCGTATCTCCACCTTCACCAACACATGCCACAGAGTATGATACATCAACAGCAGACGAAAACATGTTGACGCTCTTCCCCGAGAAAGAATATGCACACATTTGTCCTGAAAACAAAAATGTGTTGGTTGAGTTCCCTGCAGGAACCACACGCTCCACTCAAAAGATAAGCATAAAAGTTAGAAACTTCAGTTATTCATAAGTGCTGCTAATAACAATGATGTAATTACATCGAATTGAAGGTTTCCTTTTCAAAACAAAATGAAAATACCACTTATATTGAAACAAAAATAACTTACCCTTCATTGTGTATAGTCCACCATGTCTATCCTTCCTTTTTTAGCTGGAGCCAGTGCCCTTCGAGGAATGCAAATATCCTCTAACAGAAGTCGTAGGCTATTCTGATGTCATTCATATTCTACACGACGAAGACTTTCTGAAACCAGTCAGAGTGACAGTGCCATTGACATTGGTTGGAGACAACGACATCTCAGCTTGTGATTTGTTTTGTGTCCATATCGATGATGATGGACTTACAATCAAAGATGATGTCAAGGTGGAAACTTTGGGTGGAAACATTTGCCGCTTTGAAACAGTTGCCTTCAGCAGGTTTGTAATTATATCTTTAAAATATCCATGCAATGCATAACTTATACTTTGAATTTTCAATCGACATTAACATGACCTTGATACATAATGAGCGATCAGATCTCGCGTCATTGGGTGAGTTTCTGGCTATCTGCGGTGACAAAAAATAGTGATAGATACAATATGCTAAAATAGAAAACTACACTGACTCATAGAACTGGTATGTCCTTTTAAAATGTATATGATACTATGAGCCAAAACGTTACGTATCTAAATATATCTAAGCTGTTTTTTATACGGAAAGAGGAGTGCGTTAAAAAACAGAATTTTATTAATTTCAAAAATGAGAAAAGTAGTTATACTGTTACTTCATATATCTTTCTTGTTTAACATTTCAAACCCTCTCTTGAGGTTTTTTTTCTACAACACTAGAAAAGCTGCATGTTTTATTTTGAAAGAATGGCATTACCAACTGGTGGACCAGCGTCTTTTTATGTGTATCATTTTAATAGTTATTTTTTACAAAAATCATCGCAAGAAAATATAAAAAAAAAATATCTAGTGATGTAACACTAATATAAAGCGGTTCCTTATCAATGTTATGCTTTTTATATTCTTAGAAATAAGACATTTATCTATGTGTCCGCCTAGACTGACGTTATAAGATATAAGAGTTACAGAGACATAGGGAAGTTATACTGAGAACAATAAAGACGCAAGGATCAAATAGAGACATTTTGCGTATGATTCTATTTTTCATAAACTGATAAATATTTATTGTGGTTGACTTTCTTGAACTATCGGTTGACCAGATGTGTCAGGAGCAAAAATAATACGATACTTAAAATATAAAAATTGTACGAGATCGGCCGATTGCTGAAATTTCTTCAACACAGATTCTTATAAAAACGAATGTTTGGATAATGTGACATTGCTTCACAAGATAGTCAATCGATCATTAACTTGAATTGACAACAAGTTACAATACTAAAGTAAGACACAAGAATAATGCGTTTTAAGGAAAATTCACATTTTCATCCCAGTAAGTTGTTTCGATTTATTAAAACTGTCGAGGAAATCAAGTTATTCATCGTTTCACATTGCAAGTCAATTTGGGGGTTATAACATATTAATTGTATATCATCTTTTTTATTCAAGGAGCGTGTTACACGGCAGACGGAAGCAAATAGACGCCTTTACAAAAAGTCGGCTGCGGATACTAAAAGAACTGCAAAAGTTATATGGAGCAAGCCCCCATAACATTCTCCTCTTCATCGGTGCTGGATCTGAAGCTAACACATGGAAACTGCATGCAGAAGTCGTTGATGAATCTAACATAAAAGACACCATCACAAAACGACGAGAAGAGATGTCAATCTTTGAATTAGGATGTTGCAGATCTAGAAGCATCTGCATTGCAAGTATAAAGCAAATTAAAGTTGTTCTTGGATCAAAAGGGACATTACGCACGTGTACGGACGCGATGAAACAGCGTCTTTTCATTAACATCTTTCAAGGTGGCGCAAATAACTTCATTGCGTTTCCAGTAACTAGGAAAAACAAAGAACAAATGGCAATTATTCATTTCAAAGCAGTAGAAAAGAAAGGCATAATCCATACGGCGTTCTTTGACCCTCGGCAAATGAATGAGTACCAATACTGCACCACGCCTCATCCATCTGACTCACAAAGAATGCGTATAATTCCAAGTACCATAAGTGGCACTGCACGACCGACTCTTACAGGTAGCGAACAAGTCCTGACTACAACCACCCCAAACTCCTCCACTTCATCATCGCCAGTTCAAACATCAGGTATGCTTATTTATTTCATTAAATGTATTTGTTTTTCCTTCGTTTATAAATATCACAGTTTATAAGAACGCTTGGTCAAAACGCTTTGATTTGTCTCAACCTCCAGCCTTGCCGTTCGTTTGTTCAGCTTTGTTTATTTCTTCTGTCTACGCACTTATCCTGACCTATATAGCATTTGCGTGTTACTTTGGAATCACAAATCGGACAATACATGACGCTCCGCATTTTGTTGTTGTCATTTGTGTTGCCATGTACTGCTTATTTCTGTGTAAATTCCGGAATATTATATTTGATTCAATCGATTTTGATCTGAGAGCACGTTTTGATATATAAACTATGTTTTGCTGTATTTCTGTTTTCAGGCTTTTTCAGCGATAGAAGCATGCTATTGCTTACAAAACACATCTCTTTCGATGATATGTGGCAGCTGTCTGTTCAACTCGAAATACCAGACGTAACATATCAGGATCTGAAGACCAAGCATCAAAACAATATCGATGAACTCAAACTGAGAATCATTCAACAGTGGCTTGGAAATCTGACATGCTCCGAGGAAAAAAAGGTTTCAATCTTGTGTAATGCCTTGGAAAGAGTTCCGTTGCACATGATTATGAAAACTGTTGATTCAGTGTTTAAGGAAAATCGTGCTTTTGAAATAACCGACTTTCCAAAGTAATTTAGTGAATACGTAGCTCACCTACCCACGCATGGAAGTTCAGTCTTGTTAATTGCACCATCAGGTATTGAAAAATAGATGGGTTGATGCATCGCGTAACAAACTGTATCCAGGTACATTTTAGTTAGTCCACATTATGTAGTTTATTCATTGATCAGCTTATCTTGTAGTTTATGTATATTCTATGCCTTATTTTGAACTATTCAGCGATAAACAACTACACCAAAATCGTGTGTGCTGCTTTAGCTATTGACTGGTATTTTATATATACTGATATTAAAAAAATATATGTACATATACATTTGTATTGCGATATATTGTTAGCAACAAAGTGACATTATGATTTCTTGTGTACTTAATGTATGGTATTGGTGTATCGCTGATTGTGTATTTTACAATTTTACTTTGAATACGAATGAACAATATTTGCCTAATATACTAAAAAAGTGTGTTAGATCTTTTCCAAGCCAATCTAAAAGCTTTCATCATATCTTTAAGAATGTTTGTATACATATCAGGCTAGTGTCATAGTTGTGTCTTTGGATATTTGGAATTTCTAGTTTTGTATATGTATCTTTTTTATTTTACCTCAATATCTTGAATTCACATATTATTTGTTTCCATGACATGACCTAAGAACCCTTTCAAACAAAAGACTAATGCCCTAATTGTTACTTTTTGCTTCATTCGAATTTTTATCTTACATTTATTTATTTTTTTCTGTATAAAAAAACAATATGCGAACAAATACATTCGTTATTTGCCAAGCACCCCGCTATCTTAACGGACCATACACCTGCAAATGCAATGCCTTACTGTCCGTATAACTAATGTTCGGTTAACAAAAAATCAAAAGGAAACTATACAGAGGATCTTCCTTAAATATCAGCAAACTGGCATAATTAAGACATTATGTCTATGCATATACATATCTAGATCCTTGTATGTTTAGGTAGACCGCAGGGGATAACGCAAGGCTTTTCAACCCCACTTGTTGTTCTATGTTCGCAGTCGGGTACAATGTAACGTTGCTATTTCGTGACTCTACGTTTATAAACTGGATTTGATAGCATATTGCTCGGCCCTAAAGTACGTTTAAGCGTCGGAGAGTCAAGTCATTAATATATTCGATATATACTTTCATTTCTTGTTCCTCTGCAACTATCAAAACTATTAACTGTGAATGATTTATAGTACTTAAAACATACATTATGTAAATTTACACTCTATTGATATAACATGCAATGTCATGCTTTATCTATACATCTTCGTAATGGATACACATTAGATAATGATAACAGCTGGTTATCAATTCATCAACTTTAATCAACATTGTATTTCACCAATGTATTCATCATCGGTTAAGGCATATGTACGTCAACATATTTTAACTCAACACGACTGTATCATCCTACATTTTAAAAACAATAAAATCCTGACGTCTTCTAAATTTATCAGCTGTTGTATAAAGTAGGTCAATTTATATCCTTTATTGGACAGGCAAAATCATACTGAAATTTCTTAAATGTTACTTTATCATGTTTAAACGCATTGGCAATCTACTTCCCTTTTGATTTGATTTATTTTTTATTATAAAATTTAAATAAGAGCTAATCGCAATCGCAACTTTGACAGAACTTTTTTTATGAGAGACAGGGACATTTACATTTTTATTTGCAGTCGTAATATTCTCGTTTTGGCGCCGTTCTTATTTGTACTAATCTGTGAATAGTTGTTTTATTGCATTTTATTTAGAAGTAGACGTAAATCATGTATTGCATTTTTCTTTTCTTACAACTGTTTTAATAGTTGTCATTTTAAGTATAAGCTTCAATGTTGATTTGTTAGCGATCAAAATAGGTAAAATCTCGAAACTGTCAAGAGCAGATATTCGAGATTCTATGATGTTTTGTGTTTTGATATAACATACAATTTGGAGACAAAACTGAATAATTTGTTTGACGACGAAGAGGTTTTATAGTAATATAATGATAAATCGTATCCACCCGGCAACAATAGCAATCGGTATCAAATGTCACAGTTCGATATCAAAGGCAAGTTTTGTCGCGTACCTCTATCGAAAAGGAGGGGTGCCAATTTTGGCCTTCTGGTGGCTATATACATACCTTTAGTTTATGCCATCATGATATGACATGAAATTAAGGTAAGCTTCGAGACAATTCCGAGACATGAGAGAGTAAAGTGGGAGACCAAAATCACAAATGGTCTCCTTTTTACAAAACTACATGTTATCTTTTTTAAGTTTCTACATAATATTGATGTATTATGTAACACAAAAGCTGCAAATAATAAAAAAAATGGCTTAAAAAAGTAGCACATAGTTGATAAATAGGTCACTGTGACTTTGTAGACTTAATTATTGCGAATTTCGTTTTCATTTTTTGTGCCTGTACAAGTACATGTAAAAAGCATACAATAACCTTACCCAGTTGTATTTATAAGTATCTTAACCAAATCACAATAAATGGCATATTCTAGCTAGATAGGGCGCAATATCAAGCGTTGTATATTGTTATTATCTATTTTGATTATCAAAAGGGTAACTATGAACCAAAAAAATAATTAAAGAAACGCCCTGTTCATAAAAAAGCATTCAAAAGTCACAAAAAAACATAAACAAATTTACATTTTGATCTGTGTGTAAGTGTTATAGCTTTTGTAACTTTTTTTTATTATTCAAATAAGTAGAAAATCCATTTATTTTTTGCGGAAATTAAGATTCTATAGCTCAAAAGGTCCTAATTAATTTGTGATAAATCTTATTTTACAGAGTCAAAGCAACCAAAGTCATTATTATTATGTTTGTCCTTTTTGGTTGATATTTGATGATACATTGTACCTGTGATTCTTGCTAGTAACGCATTGAGTAAAATCAAAGTGACAAGAAAGCCTTATGTGTGAAATCATACTCACTGTGTTGTCAGTCAACAGCAAGGTACAACAAATATGCAGGTTTACTTCTCACTGAAAGGTCGGGGTGCTGTGCTGTATCTTTTTTCGGATTATTTAACACCGGTTTTCCAAAAATAAAACACTGACTGCACTGGACGTTGGTATCAGGTTATATCATTATCAATAACATTACTTTCGTTAAAAAGATATATATAGTGTCATTATCTGACCGATTTCAATGGTGCCCCTTTAATTGCTGTTCTGAAAAAAAAGCTTAAATACTGGTGAAAAACAGTGATCTTTAACTTGAATCTGTATAAGGGCAATAATATATTTAAGTTTCCAGATGAACAGAGTCCGTATTTAGTTCATTGTTTACTGGTATTTCTAATACGACTGATCGATCCATTCTTTTGGCAACGATTCACCAAAGTAATCGAATTGTCAACAGTTATGTCTTGATGTTATTTCATCATGATCATACTCTGGTGAAGATTGAATTAAGCTGGAATATTACATTTTTTTTAGTTTTTGTACATTTTAAGATTGGCATTGCAAGCCATTTGTTTTATATATGTCATGCATATATAAATCAATTGTAAAATATTTGTCAAAACATTAAAAGGTACTGAATGTCGTCGGCTGCTAAGTACCCGTCAATATGACACTGTTTGTTATGGCGCATTGTTAAAATAATTAAAAATATGCATTGCTCATAAGTGCATCATACGAAATATTATGAAGTTATTGTATGTGTCAATGTATCAGTCAAGTATTGAATATACGAACATTGTGATTTTCCTATTTGTTCTACTCAGTTGTTTTTCACAATGATGTGTTTTTTAACTAACAGAATAATTCAAATTTTTTTTTTCTTTTTCATTTTCGATATTAATTTATAAACAAAAGATGTTTTATTCAAATATTTGGTTAAGTGCTGATATGATGAAGTATGATAATGTATGTTTAATGGACACTTTAGTATCTTTGTTGTCTAATTATTTTCCACGATTCAAATGCAGGTGATAAAATGAATTATTTTTAACTGAAATGTAAGTGCTCTCGGATGCACAAGATTACGGTTTAACATGACATTACTGATACTGATATTCCATAAAGCGTACAATGTCGCCATATATTTGTTTTCGGTTGACGAAAGCACTCTCATATATTTGATTGTATACATTGTGTTTAATTTTAAAGATGTTGTTTTGGTTGAGTTTGTATGCATATTATTGTACAATAGCTATTTAACTGTTTGTATACACCTTGTATATTATTGTACAATAGCTATTTAACTGTTTGTATACACCTTGTATATTATTGTACAATAGCTATTTAACTGTTTGT
>JAUMHH010200424.1:0-13422 GCA_032359455.1 Chlamys rubida | reverse complement strand
CCCTATGAGATCAATAGAGCTAGGGAGTGCTACTCTACACTGCCACGTCCAGCAACAGTGTACATTTCTACCTGGTCATCCTGTAAGATTTATTATTCACATATAATTAAAACTATTGAAACAAACATTATATACTCATTAGTATTGACTTCCACATCTAAGCTGTATAATGTTATAACTTTTTTATAAAAAATCTGGCTAGTTTGACAAACTGGCTAGTTACAGAATATGTCTACCTGTTTATTTACACAAGATATAAAAACTTAATCAATACGATTATATATTCTAAAAATTAACCTCAAATGCTTGTTAATTGATTACATATTTCAATTGTAGTCTATAATTTCCTGCAAAAAAGATAATACTTTGATAAAATCATGTGGATATGTACTTCTCTTTTAAGCTTTCAAAAGTATATTACAATTTAATTATGTGATTAAAAGGTAGACCTCCTTTATATCTACCCAGTATACAATGTGCTGATACCCAATCTCATGTTCATTTCCGTTCAACAGCTCCAGATAGAGAGGTCGTAGCACTTCCATCTTTAATTAAAATGTGAAAAGCCAATTTCTAATACATGTGGGGTACAAGCCCGTAGGACTTTTAACAACGATGCCTTTGCAGATTACCAAGGCAGACTTTCTTAACGATGCATAAAAATTAAAATTAAAAACACTTTTACTGTATCAGTGATCCTATTGGATTTTGTGTTATCCCCGCGGCCATGTTATCTCTCCTGGGACGGGGAACTCCACTCCACTGATACAGAGCCTAGAACAGTTAGTCGGACATAAAGCTGATTATTAACAGATGATAATGTTCTACACAATCCTTATCTATTTTGTAGTTAAGTGTAATTATACAGTATCTGATGATTTCATTGTCTTAATCCTGTCCTACATAAAAAGTACTAAATCACCGATTATTGAGATTAGCAAAGTATTCTTATTTAGAATTTATTTTAACTTCGTTTGTATTTCATACAATATTTAAAAGATTATTTTTACACTTTTGATATAAACCTAGCCTACGTTTTTTTATACAACAAATTATTACCAATATTTCAGAAAAATAATGCTTTTAAAAACATTTTTTTTTCTTATTCCAAACTTGATAAGATCATATTGTTTATTTTGTTTTTTTTAGAAAAGTTAATCATGCAGCACTCAACCATTTAAAGTCTGAAATCTAAAATTGGACTCATTCATCGAATAAATAATGGACGCGTGCCTTTTTAAATCTGAAAGAGGGCTGATCAAGGAACATTTAATATGGCTACATTAATGAAAGGGGAAAACTATCTGCTTGGTTAAACATAATCCTCCGGCTATATTTTCTACGGATACCTTATACTGATAGGATATCCCTATCGTTGCTCCCCTTACAGAGAGGTGATATATATAAATATGTAATGAGTGTCTGTGATACAGGTGTCGGGGAACACCTGTACAGTTATTCCCTACACATCCCCACCTGTCACAAACAGCATCTGTCAGGGGACCCCTTCTAAACACCTCATATTTCAACCCGCACGCGCCAAATTTATTTTAATTATTCATGCCGAGATTTCTTAACTCTAAAGTACAGTTATTTGGGATGTCTGTCACATCTGTCCTTGGTACACAGATCACATAAACACACATCGTATTTTATCGTATTTTATTTCATGACTTATACAACTTTAAGGACTCCTTTTCTTCACTCCGATGTTTCTGAACAATAGGTATAGCTCCCTCCATCAATAATAGGTGGAGAATTTATTTCCAGATATGCCGTGGACTTTAAACATAATTGCTAGGTTTGATGCCATATGTTGCACATAAATGAGAATATCAAATAAATCTTTCTATAATATCAAAGATTACCTAATGTTAGGCAACAGCTTGTGAAGCCCTAAAAGTTGAATATAACCTTAAGATGACATTTTAAACTGATTAGCAACAACACATGGTACGGGATACCTATAGGGGCTTCTATTTCATTTTTTTTAATTTTTTTTTTAAATAATTGAAGTTTCATTTCACATGCCATGTATATTAAATTGAACAACTACATGGTCATTCAAAGGCAGTTATTTAACTGTATATTAGGGATAACTTGTGACAGTGAATTTAACCGCTAACTGTGAGGCAGGTAGTGGCCCTGTATAAGCAGACAGGTGAGGGGACACACCAGGACAGGTATATCAGATATACTTCTCTCCCTCCTAAGCTATCTAAACTCTACAAATGAGCTGTAGTGATAATTTCCCCAATTCTGGGGTCATAGTCGTGTGCCAAGTACAGGCCTCACACACCAGCTTTCTGTTTCAATGAATCCTTCGTTCTGATTGGTTGGTAGGGTGTTGGGGGCATGTGGCAGCAGTAACCGAGACCATGTGTGCTCACACAATGGTTGTTTACAGCCGGGCACAAGGACATAGGAAGGAGGGCTCTAGGATTACCGGCACGCGACAACTCTTTGTTACCTGGTCGGCTGGCTTTGTTGACATTCATTGGAGTGTGACGTTAGTCGCGTGGCCAGGTGACGGGGAGGCTGGTCTTATCACCCCCTGTGTACACATCAACCCATTGTTAACTCTGTCAAAATAGCGGCACACTCCACCACATCAAATAGCTGTCCCCTGATTGGCTGAGCCCTGAACAGCTTCTGTAGGGGTAACAGGCCATATCATACACCAAAGACCTCTAATCTTTTCACGGACTCTCTATTAACATCAAAGGGCTTTTATTCCCTATTTTTACCTGACAGGTGTTAAGATTTTGGCGGACTTTGGAGTTAAGTTTACCTGTAACAGTAAAAGTCAACACAACTTCTATCACTAGCTGGATGCCTTTAAGGTATTTGCATTACAGCAAGAATTTAAACAGCAGATAAAATCAAAAATACAAACAATGGATTTTAAAAGACAATGGATTGAAAAAAACAACTAAATTATTGTCGTGTCTGATAAAGGTTGATGTAAATATCAAGTTCTGATTTTGGAGACAGATACAGTAGTTAACATCTGTGTCCCTCCAAGTGTGCCATAGTGGGCGGAGTTAGGTGACAGCTCCTCCCCCTGCACGATGCTGGCCCATTGTAAGGGGTTTGTGGACATCACGTCCCCATTACAATAGAGCAAGATAAGGGCCCCAAACAATCAGGGGGAAAATTTAATTAGACCCTCATTCAAATTGCTGTGGTATCCCTGTCTGTCGGGGTAGGAGCCAGGCCCAACTATATAAGCCCCACACATTCTGGACAGGAGCCAGTTACGCACAGCACATGAGATAGTGAACACAGCAGACCTCCAAAGATTTCAAATATCCTCTTCACATAGCTGTCATTGATCAGCAGTGATAGGTGTTCTGTGATTAACCAAGGTGTGTTGCTGGACAGATATAGATGTTAGGGCTGCCATTGTGATATCATCAGTATAAACATTTACCTTACCGTTCCTACAGGTATAAATACAGAGGACCATGTGTACTGATTAGACCCAGCACGAAACTTACGACAACATTTCACATAATCAAACATGGAATATTCACAGAAAATCATCAGTGTGGCCATACTTTCATTCACCATGATTGTACAATGTTTGGCAGGTAAGTCACTTTTATTACTTTTACTGATTACAGGTAATCTAACAGAAACTTTCTATTTCACAATGCTACATGTCTTATCAGAGACGACTTAGCAGATAACACATTTCATCCTGTCATTGGTTTATTTTACAGGTTTAATTCATATTTTAAATTTCTCTGACTTGATCATTTAAATTTTTAAGTGATAACATGCTAATTGCAAGTTTGATATTTTGGGTGTCTTCTCCAGGTGGGTTGTGGGTTCCCATAAAATTTCCGTTCACACACTGGTAAGGTTTCCACACAGGTCATATCTGCTGATATGCAATGAAATCTTGATGTTATCAATTGATTTGAATAGATAAGAACAATTGTTATAGAACCAAGACTAGAATAGATTTATGTAAATCACAATAAACAATAGATACCTACAATACACAATAAAAGATCTGTCTGACAGATTACACCTGTAAATCAGCTTGTTCCCACCATGTTGAAACATAATTATGAATTACACCTTACCTCTTCTACTTTTTGATTTTTTCATGCCAACATTAATATTTCTATAGCATAAGCATATCTTTTTTGTGACAAGACAATTCTTACATTTAAAAAATATGGGCCAGTTACAAAATACTGAAGAAAATCTCTTTATAACACTGATGACAGATAACCCTGCAGTCACAGGGTGTGTACCACAAACAACGCTATAATTACACATTATATATAAATTGAATTGAATATATTCATTAATATCTTACCTTGAAATATTTACATTGCATAACTTTTAATACTTATATTGGCATTGCTAATTTTTCATTTTGTTAAATTACAATTGAATTTAAAAAACTTATTTGACAATTTTTGGAACCTGAGTGCATGCATATTTGTATATCTGATCATTTATATGTGGGGTAAAGTTTGCTCGGCTATTTGTCCAGGTGGTACACGATTCACAAATTCTATCAATGTAAGACACTTTGTCACATTTTTTTTCAAACATAGGTACATGTATCTCTGAAGTGTTAAACACAAGCCTGGTAATAAGCTAGTTAAAAGTGTGAAGTGTCCTTAATATTGATGGCACAAAATTTAAAGTTTAAATTTAACGACTAAATCCCTGCTATACTGATTGGACTACATTTTAAATTTTCTTCCAATTTAACCAATGAAATTGTCTGGGATTTGAAAAGCTTGTTGGCAAAAGGTCTCCAAAACTTCAAACCTTCAAACCTTGTATAAAGAGACAGGCTAATTAACATATAAATAGGTTTTACATCAGAGTCGCTAAGCTCTCATCCATTCAGTGGGTGTAATGGTAGGGTAAGGGGTAGGTCTGGCACAATGGTTAACGTACCCTAATGACAATCCTGTATCAATACATCACACTTCAGTCCCAATAGAATCTGATGCTGATTTATACAACATTCAATAGTATCAACTTGGTTATCAATGAAAATATTACAATCAATATCTTTTCAATATCTTCTGAAGCTATTATACATTTCTCTGTTGTATACATTCTGCACATCATTCATGCACTAGCTTCGTGTAATGCTAAGGAACTGATTATTCTAACACCTCATGTTTTTGTGCTAACAGGTACACCCATGTCAGCCAGTGCATGCTTCGCCCAGAAGTCACTGACGTTTAAGTGTGGATACGGTTACATGTTACGGATTACCCGCACACTGTACGGACACAACTCCGCCGGATTGTGCAGTCTCCAGCCCGGAGACTGTGTGGAGGAGGAACGCAAACTCTACCCCTGTGTGGGGCGCGAGTCCTGTTCCATCAACCTCCCCAGTGGGGGCGTCGGTAGAGTTATCTCCTCCTGCAACAAACCAAGCAACTACTTCCATGTGGAATATGAGTGCATCCCAGGTACGCTGTCTATCTATAGTATACAGGCTTATAGAATATCACTATAGGTCAATTAATTAATACATATTATACATTTATTATACTGTTTTAAAACCAACAGCAATGAAATTTGATTAAATTTTTGTAATGGCAAAATTAAAATACACGATTTTGATATCTAAATTCTAGCCGTTCAATTCTATTACATCTTAGAATTTAATTGTTCACATATGTATATAGTTTTATCATCAAATGAATGTATATAGACAACTAACTGTGTTACCTAAATATTCCTCCGGCAATAAAATCTGTCTACATATGGCTGTAATAAGAAATGGTGATAAAATTCATCTACATCTGGTCATAATAAATAGAGTGCAAAAGTCACTGACACAAGCCATATAGATAGTTTTATATTCTTATAGAAATCATACCAGAAATTCCATTTGGAAAAAATCCATCTGGTATAGAACCAATGTAATTGTTGAGCTAAATCTCTGCATGCAGTGAAGAAATTTTGGCATGGCAGGTCTTAAGCGTGGCACGTGCCACGACCAGGGACCACAGGGAATTTTTTACCCGATATGACCAGCCAGTCACCCCTCCCCCCTCCCCTACAAACATGAATTCCTCACTGAGATACCCTCAAAAACATAACAAAACGTCTGACCACTCCACAGGAAGTCAAGTAGAAAAACAAAACCAGACCCAGCTTATTAGCGAAGGACACAAGAAACAAATACAGCTGGACAGGACATAATCTTTGGTAACTCCCCAACTAATGTCTAAACAAGTCGGCAATCTTCAAACCAAAACTTCGAGAGGTCCATCAACTGTCGACACCAGCATCTGTAACCAATCAGGCCAGGGAGAGCACCTTCCCTCTGCACGCGCCTCAGCACAGACTGGGCGTCACCCCTAATGTGTTAAATAAAGGGCTTTAATAAGGACTCCAGTCCTCCCTAATGAACATTGTGTATCAACAGTGCAGAGTGAAAAGTCAACCCTCTGTCCATAATTGATAAATAGATGATATGCCAGTGTCATAAGATACGGCACAAGACTCCGTATTTTTGTAAGTTGATCATCTTACAAGTGGCAAAGGAGTATGTTTAGAGTAAAGAAATAACAAGGTTAGGATCAAAGCTGTACTTCACTGTCTAAAGACATCAGATACCACAGTCCCTGGTAAACAAATGACTACCAGTCATTAACGCCAGTCAAAACGGTGCAAATTTTATCTAATTATCCATCCAATAAGTTAATGAATAAGTCATTAAATCCTATCTGTTGATTTGTTCCTTCTGTGCTCTGTAAAGAAATCTGTGGCCGTATTATAATCTAATGGTGTGTATATATGTATTGCATTGTTTAAAAATAATTGCCACTAAAAGTTGAAGAATTATATACACAAAGATATATAGACAGAGTAAACAATATCATGAATTAAATATTGAATATTATAAAGTTTTAAAAATATTATCTCTTGCTTAATCTAAATTGTCTGCAGTCATTGAGATAATGGTGATCTATATCGTAACAACTTTAAAGTATCGTCTATCAAAGATTACGTCACAATCATCAAGTCAAGTGAGTGACAGATGAATAACTATATCCTGATAAAAAAAAAAATTGTAGTTCTGTCAGAATTTTTTCGTTTTAAAATATATCCAATTACTGTGTTGCATTACATGCATAGGTAATTGTCTTTAACCCGAAAACCACAAACTAACAATCTGCATACACCCGAAAAAAGATCATATTACAACGAGGGAATCCATTGTAAACCTACGTACCATCAATCATGACAATAAACCTGTACAACACACTAGAGCTCATATCCTTACACTTTTTCTCCATGTAATGAATAATTTAATACATTTTACGCTTTGAGGATAATTTCAGGAACACTGATTTTACAACTACGGTCTGTAATGGCTTGACAACTTCACGCTTTCTCCCCAATTACCACATGAAGCTTTAGTTTAAATTCTATCAGATCCTCAGAAGTGTTCAGCTGATGACAAACGCGTGCCGCCAGCCCGCCTTTAATTTTGATAATTTAATTCTGAATCCTTGAGCGAATATCTGTGTGTAGGTGAATGGTCGG
Source organism: Chlamys rubida (assembly GCA_032359455.1). Taxonomy (NCBI): domain Eukaryota; kingdom Metazoa; phylum Mollusca; class Bivalvia; order Pectinida; family Pectinidae; genus Chlamys; species Chlamys rubida. The sequence continues at coordinate 5,877 of JAUMHH010200424.1, read as the reverse complement.
CTGACGGCCTCAGGTTATTTGTGTCGCGAGGGGAACAAAGACAGCAGGCCCATCTGCCTGGCTTGTTTTTCGGTGCTCAGCCTATCAACAGCTTGCATTGTGATGCTTGCATCTGTCTCTCATTTTCATCTGTTCATTCTAAATGTGTAGAGTACCAGTATGCTGAATGCAAAAGTATTTTTAAACTTGAACTTATCTATTATGAGTTTGGCGGGGAAACACACCAGATGTTGATTTCTCAAATATTTACGCACAGTTGATAAAGAGGCTATAGTAATTTCTGTTAGACTATCTCAGCTGTTAGGTTTACAGAAGTAACCAGGCACAACTACACACGTACACTTCTTGTTCAAGATAATAATTATTTAGTAGACAAATGTGAATTTCCCACAAAGCAATCCAACTTTATAAAAAAATTTTTTTACATAAAACAAAGTGTTGTTGTTTAAAAAAGAAACATGAAACATGTCTGTGTTCTACCTTTTTTTAACATGATAGATAATAAGGTTAACACAGTTTGGTATTATCTATAGATTGCTGTGACCTAGAATCGCTTTCCTTGCAAGAATAAGTATACAGTAAACCATAACCCCAGTATAAATAGAGCCAGGGTTATGTGCCATCATTTGGTCTAAACACAAATACGACAAAGTCAGGCTTCTTTAAACACCAATTCCATACCTTATACATGTTTGTCTGTCCCGACAAATTCTCCAAACTCGTATTTAAGATTTATGGCATAATTAAGTATCACATTTTTTGAAGAACTATTTTTGTTTAATTATTGCATAATTAAGTATTACATTATTTGAAGAACTATTTTTTTAAATTTCCCCGCAAAAAGTCCTTGGAAGTAGATTTAAAATTTAACACTGAATAACCTTTGTATCACATCAAAAGTTTGTGACCTTGAATTAATATACCCTCTAAATTAACAGTTTCTGAAATTGATCACAATATGCTTTCATTCTGCTGCAGTGATATTTAACTAGTTTCAAGTTATATTTTATTGAAATTTGCTTGGTTTAACATACTCTAACAGATCTGTACTCTTTCTGTCTTTTCAGTGTCCGACACAAAAAATATCTGTGACTCTCCTGTGATCACAGCCCAGCAGGGTTACATTGTCACCCCGGGTTACCCCAACAACTACGGTTCCAACATCAACTGTACAGCACGCATTCAGGTGGAGAGCTACCAACACCTCAAGCTCTACATCCTTGACCTTGACCTTGAGATGGCCAGCAGCACATGTTCCGACTTCATGCTTGCTCAGGACACCATACAGTCTCTTACCCTCTGTGGTAAACGCGGGAACGAGCCAAGTCCTGTCTCCTGGAAAAACCTTACACTTCGACTGTCAACCAACAGTAGAAATAACTACAAGGGATTCTGGCTGTACTATGAAGGTAAGAAACATGACGCAACGTAATTTTAAGCAAATTTTGTAATACCATTTTGAAATCATAAGCTGTAATTATTTCTTTTAATATTTCCCCCCGATACTTATCTGCCCTTGTGTTTGTTACAGCCACACCAGCACTGACAACCACCACTCAGCGACCAACCTCGCCTATGGCAACCAATCACAAGACACCACAGCCAGTGGCACCAAGTAGTACCACAGGGGAGCACACTCTGTCACCAAAGCACATCATCCCCATCACCAAGACTGTCAACAATGTCAACGTGGATAAAGCAAAAACATTACCGTTCGGTAAGAATTTTACTTCTCAAAAATCAAATAAATTCTTTACACTTGGTAAACATTTTACTTCTCAAAAATCAATTAAATTCTTTACACTTGGTAAAAATTTTACTTTTCAAAAATCAAATCAATTCTAAATTCTTTGTAAGTCGTCTTATCAGTGCCTTTTTTATGATTTCTTCTTGTGAAAATATTCACGTAAAATTATTTGGATTATGTTATGGACACATGTTGAGTGAACGTGATTTTTTCTGTGTTACAGCTGCCATCGTAGGCGGAGTCATCGGTACACTGAGTTTTGTGTTGGTCATCCTGTTGGTTCTCCTCATTGTCAAATGGTACGTATCTTCATTATCTCCAGTAATCTTACAAAGTCACCAGCATTTTGTTACTTCAGACTTGAATTTATTTCATATTTCAATCAAGAATAATTTAAAACCTTTACAACACAATATCAACTAACTGTTATAAAAGGAATAGTTTTTTCCACTTGACATCCAAAAATAAAAAGATTTATATTTATATTTTATAATCTTACTTGTTTACAGGTCACGAGAGAGGAAGAGGAGGAGGGACAAGAACCAGTTTATTGAGGTACAGAATCCAGGCTACAGAAACAGCAACGAGTTCCAACAGAACGCAATCCCGCGGACGGACGTTTGTTACAACTACGTTGACTGTTGAGTGGAAATCAGCATTTCTATCCCTTGTGATCTCACATATGATGGAGCAGCGAGATTTGATCTCCCATCATCACACACAAACTAAGTGCAGCTACGACTTTTACATGTGACCTTGATCATGACCTTGGATCTAATCCAGCCAATCATATCATCAATATTCCATTTCACAAAGGAGGACAAGTGAAAGAAAAATGTATAATGTACCGTACAATGGAAGAGGAGACTTCCAAAACTTTTCATCAAAGGACAATATTTTATATTACTGAGTATTACATTGACTAACATGATTTCCTGCCTACAGTGGTTAAAACACACACAGTTAGAAGTATGCATTGTTTGCTGGACAGTTGACTTGGATGTGTTGCAGCAACAGTAGATTTTAGGAATTATGTAAAAAAGACAAGATTTTTTCTGTGATAAAAAAGTGCCGTTTTTTTATCTGTGTTTTCTACCTGAGTAAACACAGGTGAGTTAGGACTGATGACTCTACCTGGGAGTTTGAACTAGAGGGAGGAGTGGATTGACGGGACGCCACAGGTAAAATCCATACACCTGAGCTGGCGGCGTCACCAGGTGACTACACAATACCTGATGCGGCGTACCCATCTTTCTCTGTTCGGTGAAACGGTTACAAGGTTGTGCAATGTTGACTTCGGAACCACACGTTGATAAGTGATGTGCAATAACACTCTAAATAATGGTCTGTCTAATTTATTCATTGTATATAGACTCATGTTCAATATTTCATGGTGTGTATAGCTAGTGTACAGTGCTAGATATACCAAGCCTAGCTTATATACCAATATTCCACATACTCTCTCACATCAAGGCTGGCTATTTATCAGTTATAGGATTACACTCCACTTTTATATCTCTTTTCTTTGATCTACTTTCACCTATCTGTCCCTATTTTCAAAATATTCAGCTTTAAATGTTTTATTAAATTTGTCCTAAACATTTTTTTTCAGAATCCAAAATCCAGAAATGCAAATAACCCTGAAAACTATGCAAAACATCAATAGAATTTTGCAATTTATATGTTTTAATGATTTCTTTAACTCGGACATAAATTTGTTGCTAGGCAACTATCTGTAATGCGTACATATCTTGATTGGCCAGTATAGCATTTAATTCATTGAAGTCGATACCTGGACAAACTAAATCATAATTGATTATTCCATGCATACATCATTCTGGATTTTTCCGTTTCCACAGAGTTTATGTAAACAGAGTTCACGCAGTGATTTATTATTGATGTTATAAATTAGCTTTGTCCACATAATCAATCAGTAATTGAATATCAACATATTTTGTTAAATAACCAAATTTCTATTCATGTATTATCATTTTTGTTGGAAAAGAGTCCTGTTTCAAAACATGGATTCAAATCAAATCAACTGAAACAAAAAAACCATATCAGGATTTAACATATTATTTAGTGCTAAGATGGGCTATTTTTTGCAAATTAAAATTGTGGGAGGGTGGATATTTAAGAGTGTACTGGTGAGATATAGGAAGTTACCATGACTGTGTGTTACGCTGTAACATGTATATATTTTGTATGTATTAGGTGCCTGGGGAATGTTCTCTGTGTGCTTCTGTAACGATGGTATAACAATGACACCTAACTCAGTAATTAGGCATTCGTTAAAATTTTCTTACAAACATAGCAAGAATCAATTTGATTATCAACGATATTGTGCTTTGCCCAAAAGCTGCTGTTTTTTGGGATGAGCCTAATTTCTGGGTTTCTATGTGTAATTACTTTTACGTTGCTGTCTAAAACATAAGCACATGTGAGAACATTTTCGGGACGATCGTCTGTGATACACTAGTGTTTTATTTCGTTTGGTTTCATCTAGTCCTAATCTATTGAATTAAGGTATGCCAGTGCTGACTACAATATATACACCATTTATTAGGCTATATTTGATGCACATGGCATTTAATTTATTGAGAATCACATTCATGCACATGTTCTAGATTAGAACATTCATTTCCATTCCATAAGCCATTCCCCGACTCTAATGGAAAATCTCCAAATTGTGTAGAAACAACTTGGCTGTTTCTAGATCTCTTTGTTTTGATAAATCCTTAAACAAGAGGAATATTGTGTTATTTTTTAGTCATAATTTAATAAGATATAATTTTCCTTAAAAACAAGTCGCAAAATGTCTATCCAATAATTTGTTTATAATAATTAATACATAATGGGTAGTAAATGAAGAAAAATGAGATAATCAAAAACATACACGTAAAATGGCATCATGTTAGCTACGCTAGTAGTTGTTACTTAAAGAGAGATATATATATAACGACAGAGAGAGAGAGAGAGAGATAGAAAGAGAAAGAGATATGGGAAGAGTGACAGATCAGAAAGAAGGAGAAGAGAGAGAAAGCAAGGAGTGAGTTAAACGTATTAAAGAGTTAATAAATTATCATAAATTAATTATTTGTGTTGAATTAAAATTTGAGTATTTATTATTATGAGACATTTGATGTACATGTATTAAATAATTTAAATAATTTAACTTGTTGCTGTATGAACGTCTTTGCAAGGCCAAAAGATGGGGCACAGTATTTATATGTCATGAAAATTAATAAAAAATCATATAAAACTATTTTGCATTGTTTTTTTCATTTGTTGATGACAATGACTTGTCCGAAGAATTTTGATGACTGTTCTTATTTTAGCAACAGTAATTTTAGTGCTTTATCAAATTTTAACAGATTAGCACATTGCGGAATTTGCGCACTCACAATATTTGTAATAGCTAGAAAACAATATACCAAAACTTCAAAAAGCGCTAGAATATGTATGTTTGCAGTACTCCTCAAGGTGGTCATGTAGACATACATGTATGGCCTCAAACAGGATGATCTTTACCTAACAATTTCACAATATAGGGTGTTGATATCTATAATAAAGAAAGGTTGGTCAGACACCTTCGAAAAATTAACACTATTCTTTGAGAAAAAATTATCAACATTTTGATAATTTAACTTACATGTACATCCTCCTTGGGACCACACATTTTATAATCACTTGTCCAATCTTGCACAAAAAAAACCCAGACTTTATGGATGATAGACAGAAGATAGTAGGAAACAAATACAGGCTGTACAGACAAACAGATTAGGTTACTCCACTGACAAACTAGTATCGATGGAGAGAGACTTGAGTTGCTCATCTGACAAACTTGCAGTACAGACAGACAGATGGACAGACAGACAGACAGACAGACAGACAGACCATGTCATTCCACTGATAAACTTTTCGTAGCACACACAGACATAAACTGGGTTACTATCATATAACAGGGTCAAAATAAAACCCCTGTGAAACTGTCTTGAACAATGCAAGAACTGTCCCTGAACTGCTCTAGAAGGAAAGGGCAAGAACTGTCCCTGAACTGCTCTAGAAGGAAAGGGCAAGAACTGTTCTTGAACTGCTCTAGAAGGAAAGGGCAAGAACTGTTCTTGAAC
>JAUMHH010200423.1:0-28857 GCA_032359455.1 Chlamys rubida | reverse complement strand
GCAAAATGTTAGTATTGATCAATAATTAACAAATTAAATAATATTTCAAGGTCTATGACCTATTGTTATAACAGGTTAAACACGAGACACATGTGATTGTAATAAGCATTACCTTTATTGTAATGATATCAGCCACGTTCCAGAGGTCACGGTATGCACATTGATCGATCCTGATCATTACTGATCGAAACTAATCATTACTGATCGATACTGATCAAAACTGACCACTACCGATCAATACTGATCGATACTAATCAAAACTGACCATTACCGATCAATACTGATCAATACTGACCATTTCCGATCAATTCTGATCCTTATCGATCAATACTGATCGATACTGATCATTACTGATCGATACTGATCGATACTGACCATAACCGATCAATACTGATCGATACTGACCATTACCGATAAATAATTATCAATACTGACCATTACCGATAAATAATTATCAATACTGATCGATACTGATCATTACTGATCGATACTGATCATTACTGATCGATACTGATCAATACTGACCATAACCGATCAATACTGATCAATACTGACCATTACCGATAAATAATTATCAATACTGATCGATACTGATCGATACTGACCATTACCGATCAATACAGATCGATACTGATCATTATGGTTGACCATAGTGTTCAGTGAAATATGTTCATTTGACCAACAAAAAGCGACGTTCTAACTTCCAGTATGGAATTTGAGCTCTGTACCTTATCATATAGGCATCATATAGGCATGAATATGTCTTGGATTTGTTCCTACAGAGTTTACATGAAATACCGGCCAAGTATTATTTATATTTTGAAGCCCAAAGTTTCAAGTTTGTAACGATTTAAAGGGATTGATAGACTCATTTCCATTGTTGCTGTATTCCACATATGTGTTGGAACATTTCAAGCATGGATTGTTCATTCATGATTCATAATGGATAAAATGACCACATGGTGCAGTTAAGTGTTTACTTTATTTGGTTTTCTGCATCTACAAAACAATGATCAAATACATTGTATTTGCATAATTTTTCGTTTTTTTAGTGATTATCTTGTTTAACTGAAACACTATTTGGCATACTTCCTGATGTGTGAAACAATAGTAAAATTACCTCATATTGTTCAATGGTAATAAGAAACGAAAGTCTGTTCGTTTTTGATAAATTTATCTAAAGAAAGGAGGAATTACAGATGTAATTGCCTTACACGGCGCGATTGTATATATGAGAAAAACTCAATCTGTCTTAATTTCGTTTTTTTCATAAAGTTCATGATAATGAATGAATCTGGTACTTTGTTACTGAAGAGTGCCTGTCATCTGATACCTTTGTTAAAATGTCAATCTCTACCTAAGTGTAGCCGTTGATTTGGCTACTTCAATACTTACTTTAGTAAGCTTAATGTCAGTAACCTTATTGGTTGTCCTATAGTGGTACACAGTTTGTCAATGACTTGTGTACAAGGACGTCAGTATAACTAATGATGATAAATAAACACCACAAGTGCATCTAATTATTTATATCCAGACTTTAAAAATCGACCTGTCTTCTTGTTTCCGACAATATTTGGCTAGCGAGGTGATCAAGGAGAAGGGGCAGTGATGTACGACAAACTCCCATGGTATGTGTATCGTCATACACTGTGTTTTACATCATACCTAGAAATTATTTGACATGTCAGTGGTTCACTAGCGGAAACACCGAACATCACCGTACAGGCTTCAGGGGATCCTAGCTTACAAGCACCATCTTGGTCAGCTTTTAATATCAGCGTATTTTTTTTGTAGCTTGTGTTACGGCTGTATCTTTTCAAAACTAAAATACGAGTCATTCGCAATTATTCGGTTCTATTTGAAATTTTCGTATTTTTAAATATTGGTGGAATTGTTGCCACATCGATGGCACGACGTTGCGTGCTCACGTGCCCAAGTATTGTCTGACGTTCTACATTGTGTTTTACAGGCAGCCAGTGGCCAGCACCGTTCCAGCCTATAAGATGTTAAATTTAAATAGTAAATCGTTGGTGATTATATTAATCGGAATCATTCTTGGACAAAATCAATCAGGTGAGTACTTATTTAACTTATTTATTATTTTATATTTTGCAATAACAATATTGATTATTGTGTTAGCGATTGCCGGTAAAACATGTTAACATTTACCTATGATGTGTCGCCGCTGACTTCCTGCTTTGCATTAACGCATTGGATTGGATAATTCAATTCGATGTATCAACGTACATGCTTGTAAGATGTTTCACTTTTTCAATCAAGCAGGATATTTACAACAATACGTTGTAAACATATCCTGAAACGTCGTATCTGTGTATAGAGGCAATTCACTTATTTGTAACTTATTCATATACAAAATCACTTCTGAAGCATCATTCTTTCTAATATCTGACATTTCTTGGTTTCTGAAATCGCTTTTTGGCGATTACACCGACAATATTCAGCATGTTTTCGTGTTTCACATTGTGGATTATGAAATTGAATTAAATATTGATTGGATAACTAAAACAAATCCATAGGACATATATAGCCAGACGTTGATGTACTATAAAATATGTTATGCAAATAATTGGCCGGTGAAATGTCGTTTAATATTGCAATTGATGAGTAAAGGTTTCAAAAATATTTTTTAGCTTATTCTTTCAGAGCATTTTTGATAATTGTTCAATTGTTTTAACCTCCGATGTAAACAACTATGAACATAGCTATTATCAGTGTGACGTGCATTGTTAAGATGGCGACTTACATAATCCCAACTCGCCAGCTGCTTCATCACCATATCTTTGTCTCTCATTACTTTGAGAAATATTTAACAAACATAGTCCTTATAGGAAGTCGATAGTGCAGAAATTACAATTACTTTGTTTAACATATAAACAATGAATGTTATTTTTTTGTTCAAAATAAAAAAAAAACAAGTATATATTACTTAACATGCAAAGAGACGTTGTTTCCAAGGAATTTAACATAACATTACTATTTTGAATCTTTACCGAAACTAAGCGTGGCGTAACATAGATAAGCATTATGAGAATGTTATTATTGGCAGTATTTGACAAAACTGCGTTTAAGGTAAATAATCTGAATTCCGGTTACATACCAATGGTTAGCTATATGACCCTGTCTAAATGAAATGGTTTTGGAGTTAATTGTTGGTGGCAATAGTTATGCAGCTATCACTATTAACAGTTAACCATGTATCACATCAGACCATATGTGGAGGGAAGTATCATTGATGACAGGCTGTTTTATTATCTGTTCAATCCTACTCATGAAAGGTGCGATGAATCACCTTAACGGAATAGTTAAATACAAAACTAATTTGCCAATTTTTTCTTTCATCCATCGACTGTACTATTACTGTTCGTCTATTGCGTATGCTATCAATAGTATTTGAGAAAAATCCTTTTTGTATAGCAGCAATGAAATTGAGCGTTAATGTTCATTTTTTTTAAATAACTTTGACGTGCTTTATCACTTCTATCTTATGGAGAATGTTCATATGAGCGGTGTGTGGTGTGTTGTTTCGTTGTCACTACACCGGTGTGTGGTAATTAGTGTTGTTTCGTTGTCACTACCCCGGTGTGTGGTAATTAGTGTTGTGTCGTTGTCACTACCCCAGTGTGTGGTAATCAATGTTGTGTCGTTGTCACTACCCCGGTGTGAGGTATTTAGTGTTGTGTCGTTGTCACTACCCCGGTGTGAGGTATTTAGTGTTGTGTCGTTGTCACTACCCCGGTGTGTGGTAATTAGTGTTGTGTCGTTGTCACTTCCCCGGTGTGTGGTAATTAGTGTTGTTTCGTTGCCGCTACCCCGGTTCCTGCTTGGAGTACGTGACATTACTGGAATAGCATGGTTAGTGTCGTCGATGGAGCAGAGGACGCTTGCATTTTCGAAACACATGGGGAAATTCGAATGTCCTTGAATGTATTATTTATGACATAAACGTAAACATTCAACTCGTTGGAATGGATGGTTATTTTTACCCAGTCCTGTAAGTTCAATATCAAATAAAGTCTAGGTGATCGGGTGGCGAAGTGGTTAATGATTCGCTTTTGACCAAGACGGCCGGAGTTAGTTTCCCCGATAGGACTTGGGAAAGCTATGAGGTCACCTGCCCGACAATATTTGCTTTCTCTATGTACTCCAGTTTTTTCCCACATTAAAATCCCCCGATAGCATCCGAGCAAACCAGACTGACTAATATAAGTTGCAATATGTTGTGTCGTATTGTTGTAAAATAAGTAAATTCTAGATAGATATAGTATAATAGACTACAAGCTGAAGCTAGTGGACTATACTTGGAAATAAACTCACTCTCTAGGATATAAATAATAATCAATCATCAATGATCAATCATCATAGTTTGATATCCCCTGTTGATTTCATGGTGTATTAATGGTGTGTTAATGGTATGTTGAATGTACTAGTGACTTATGACGGCACGGTTTATCAGACACTCAATAACAAAAACTCATAGATGCCAATCCTGCGATTAAATGACCCGGAGCCTGTAATCATGTCAAATAACAAAAACAAACACAAATGTATTAGTGATATTTCCATCCCTAAATCGATTACCTCTACTGATTTACAGGCAAAATGTATTGCCATATTCGAGAAACATGTATACAAGAAGGTATATATAGCTGGTTCGAAATCATTTAACAGGTATGAGATTCGTTTTGTGTTTATTTAATGTTCTGAAACCCGAATTCGGAGTATGGTGTTTCGATTTGGTAATAAAAAATGACGGCACATACATTGACACATTTGAAAGACATTTCTTATTCAAAATAACTTACATCGACCTACAGATAAGGAGATACATGTATATTTAAAATGAACAATTGTCTTATCTGAACCTGTATATATTCTGCAAAATTCCAGATTTTTTTTATTTATTCACGGACTCTTGCATAAATATAGTGGTATCTACCATTGTAAAAATGGTGTTGCCTGTCTCCTTCTGTATATAATTGCATCAATCATTCATACATGTAACACACATTTTTTCAGTAAAAAAGTTAAAATTATATGGACAGATGATTTTTTTTAAACAGGAATATCCGAAAGTTATTATCATCAATTATAACTTAATAACCGAGGTCGATTTTCAAGTGCCTGGATTTATTTTGTAAAAACTATGAGAGCAGGATTCAATATTAAAACGCCTTATGTTAGTTTTAACCACAACTGACATTATCAGCACATGATGTATTAACTGTTCGTTAATTACAATGGATAGTTTTATACCGGAAGTTAATCTCCCGTGAACGTTACATTACTGAGCGCCGAACCATACTGACATTTTGGTTACATCATGTTTTTCCTATCACGAAGTGTACCTGAAACGGCGTTTAATGATACACATGCGCAAGGTCACACACAGTTCAGTTTCGAATACTAGTATATAAAATATTATATCGTTGTTGTATTTTTAGAAAGGAATTCAGATGAATAAAACCGTCATAATAAAGATATCTTTGCAGGAATATCTTGTATATATATATAGGTCAAATGTCTCCCATGGCATATAGAATATACTACAATCGTTCAGAGCTGGGCATAGTTGATGTGAACGCCACTGCTTTACACTGTACCATTACTTATTGAAGAACTTGTGCTTAATACGACATATTTTGTTCACCAAATTATGGGATTTTCTTATGTAAACACTATGTGTCTCTGAGATAACCTTTCTTCATCATTATGGCCATAACGGTGTGTGCAGAACAGAAAGCTTTCGAAGAATGAAATATATTGTTATGCAAAGTGAACAGCAAAAAATATCACACACACATCACCTACCCTTATCCCTTGTGAATCTACACATTTAATTTTGGTTCCCTATCCTTGACGAATCTGATGATTTTGCTCCTTACTAGTATGTATAATAGGCTGCCGAGGTGATAATGTATCTCCTGCAGGGTAGCATACAGGCGTAGTCGGTTCAGTCGAGGTGATAATGTATCTCCTGCAGGGTAGCATACAGGCGTAGTCGGTTCAGTTTTGACAATTCGTTTTTGGAAACTTGTACAGTGTATCATCATTACCTCTTGTCGCTTTGTTTTCGTGTACAGACATGCCCATCATTGAAGTTGCTGTTAGTATTTTGAAACGACCGTTAGATAGACGAAGGTGTTCATAAAATAGCAATTAAATTTACTATCTTCAATTATTTTAACTTGTATATATCTATATTTTGTTTCTGTTTCTTTGTTGCATTATTGTTTTTTAGTGACTGTTTATCTCCGTTATATGTTGTGATTTGTAAATGTTCATTTTTCTGTCTTATAAAAGGGTGGATCGTCCTGAAAATTTGAAATATTTCTTTGTTTTCACTGTCGTTATTACTTCTTTGCCCTATTTAAGTAATAAGTATCCAACCAACATTTGTTTGTTCGGACCCAGTGCCAATATTGGATCATACTTTCGTTATTACTTATGATACTTATACCCGCCTTCTTATATATATAGTCTCCCGTAGCTCTGTATAGAGTGGCCTCTGTGTATTCTATATCATTGACAACCGTTATGACACTTAAATCCTTATATTTCCAGTCATAATGGCATACTAAAGACAGTTCATTACGACAATTAACGTGTGTATTTATACAGGATTTTTCAGGTTGAAATGGTTAGTGTATTATATCAATAGTTCAAGTTATTGGATGTATACTATCCACTTATACCATTATGTTGGTGTTTAAAGGTTATGTATATTCATTGCTATGTTGAATTGGCTGTTTATTTCATTGTAAAAAAGTGAAACGGCTGCAAAAATAACCCTGTTCTAAAGTTCCGATTAATTAGCAATCTTGATCAGTAACTCGTTATTTTATTTTGTTTAATTTTAGCTGCACAATTTAGAAATTTTCGCGGTGATGGCGGTGGATTTCAAGGCCGACAGAGTTTTCAGGGACTGCAGGGACTACAGGGACTACAAGGACAAGGACAAGGACAAGGACAAGGACTACAGGGACTACAAGGACTACAAGGACAGGGACTACAAGGACAGGGACTACAGGGACTACAAGGACAGGGACTACAGGGACTACAAGGACAGGGACTACAAGGACTACAAGATATACAGGGGACACAGGGTTTACAAGGACTAAATGGGAGAAGATTTGGGGGGATGAATTTTGATGGCATGCAACTAGGTGGTCAGCGAGTGCAGCAAGGGCAGCTAGGCAACGGCCTTCGTTTTGGCGAGGGCGCCCTTGGTGGTAATGCCATTGGTGTCGATCGATTTGGGACAGGGGGTAATGGTGGCACGACTCGATTTACAGATACAGAGTTTGGAGGCCGCTTTGGAACTGGTGTGACGACTACTAATACTGGTAGAACCCGCTTTCAAGGAGACACATTTCAAGGTGGTCGAGGTACAACCAGTACTTTTGGAGGAACCCGATTTGGCGGAAACGGTCTCCGCCAAGCCGGTAACGGTCTCAATGGATTGAACGGACTGGAAGGGATGAGGGCGGCGACAGCACGGACCAGACTAGGCACTGGAAGGCTGGGGCAAACACAAGGTGGCACCCGTCTGGGCACTGCTGGTACAGGCTTTGGAATAAACGGTCTAGGGGCAACAGGTCTGGGAAACAGATTAACAGGGGCTACTGCTGGTCTTCAAGGAGGTATTATGGATGGTGGAATCAGAGACAATACTTTATTAGCACGACGCAGATTACGTGCCAATCGTCTAGGAGCTAATGTTGGTGGTGGTGCTCAGCGAACCAGCCTTCTTGGAGGTCTGGGGCAAGATGTTAATAATATGTTTGTTGATCCGATAACATTTCAGCGAGTAAGGGTATTAAACACTAATGATGCTAGCAATATAATCGCTAGAAGAACTAATAACGAGCCTGCATCACGTCGCAGGGCGACAAACAGACTTAACCTGGGTAGGACGGTGGGCAGGACGAATGATGCTAGTCGTAACCTCCGTGCCGGAGCTCCAGGTAGGCTGCTTATACAATAACGCTTATGGTACTTAAATACTTTACACTCTAAAATTTACATTTTTTTGCAAAATTTATCAGTGATTTTTTAATATAATAAAAAAAAATAACTGTACAACTGTATGTTATAATGAGGATTATGATGAAGTTTTGGTTTCGTATATAATCATTTAAGTCAAAATCGCACGTTCTTAAAATGATTTTTTAATATTTGAATTTGAATAATCATACAATTTTTCTCGTTATATTTTGATTAATTGTAGCGGCTGAAATAGCTGATAAACAAGCTAAAACAACGTCGATTTTAATATGAACATCCAATTATAGAAACATCGGACAAGCCAACCCGTAACTAGAGCATATATGTAGATGCATCGGTATACTACTACCAACTTACTTGCGCTTTATGCTTATCGCTAATACCTTGTCTACAACAATACAGGAGATAATTCGTCTATCCATTTTATTTGGTTTCTCAGTTTTTCATCGAGATATATAACCTTATTGTTTCAATTCTTACTACATTTTCTTCAGCTCGCTCAGTACAGGGAAAACTCGAATTTTGAAATTTGATGTACCCTACTGTTGAGAACTTTGCTGACGACTTGGTATGCATTATAGCACACATATATCATTTATATTTCACCTGATTCGGTTACATTTTCAAAAATAGAGAAACCAAATTCATTAGAATAGACAGTTATATGCATTACTTTTTCAACAATACATATTTCAACAACTTGAATCTGAAATTTAACACAGCCTTCGATCAGATTATAATTCAAATTGACTCAGTCATCTTGTAAGATATTTCAACGCAAGTCGTTACAAATAGTTAAGTCAGGATTTATGTTATCTTAACACAATCGTTATGGAGATGAGAATTATCATTTGGCAAATTAAGATGGTTTACAAGTGTTTAATATGCTGTTCTTGTGTCGTTACTAACCCATAGATCGTAACGTGCTAATTGAACCTGTTATGCTTGAATGTTAATGCGCCGCTACGCGTATGAATGCTTACATTTATCACTATTTGAAAGCTTATGTATTACAGGCTGAATGCTGCTATTATTAGCTCCTACTATTCATATTACAATTTAATCGACATGCTATTCGTGCGTATATAACAACTAACAAATACTCATTAGAAATTTATTTGAAGGCCAAAGTAATGGACCCGCATGTACTTTAGTAGAAATAAACTATAATGAGTTCAGATTTAATACGCTTTCCAAAATAATATGATAACAAATAATCTTAAACTAAAATGGCATTTACTGACTTTAACAACATTTTCAAATATCAATCTTTCTATGTATACTTTTTGTTTTTCAAAATGAATCAATTGAAGAAGAATTATTCGTCTTCGTATCTTCTACAACAATCGTTATGTACTGTATACCGGGGAATTTTCGATACAGTATAATTTTCGATACAGTATAATTTTCGATACAGTATAATGTTCGCCTTTTTCGCCCGCCGTAATGAGGGCGAATTTATCATTTCAAAAAACCTTTGTAAAATAAATAATACAAACATCTTAGCAAACGTTTATTCGGAACGTGC
Source organism: Chlamys rubida (assembly GCA_032359455.1). NCBI lineage: Eukaryota > Metazoa > Mollusca > Bivalvia > Pectinida > Pectinidae > Chlamys > Chlamys rubida. The sequence continues at coordinate 19,304 of JAUMHH010200423.1, read as the reverse complement.
ATATACACAAGAAATTTATATATAGGTGAATTATACAAGAATTAATTTGCTTTGAAATCACCCCAATACTTATGGTATCATTGTCATCACAACACACAGTTCGCAGAACACCTACAACAAATACACTCCGTAGACGATTTGGTACTGGTATGGCAACCTCTCCTGTAGGAACGGCAAGAGGCAGAGCAGGTAAGACATTTTTCACTTCTAAATTATCCTACTTTAACAGTCTATTTGCTAACATCTATGGTGATGGATAAAACATCTTGTGGTCGTAGTATTAGATTTAGGTTTTATTTCAATCATATTTGATTTCGGTGAAGGATGCCGGTAAGAAAAAAATGATCATATTTGATCCTTTTTTAGGAATTTTTATGAGAGAAGACCGTAAATAAGTATTACAAGTGATGACAATGTTGCACTTTTGTACCTTTTCACAACATTACATTTTCTTAAAATAGTATCAAGTGCCTTTGCCGTACAGTCTGGTGTACCGCCGATACCATTCGGCGCAATTCCAGCACCAATCAACTCTTTTCCTGGTATGACTCGTGGCCTTCCTGTACAGAGTACACCATTTCAGGTACAGACAAACATTCATGGACAAACTATTGGCATTAGAGGCCAATCAAGGACATTATTTGATCAGACAAGACCAATCAATGTCAATTCTGGTGTGCTTTTACAGCGAACTGGTCTTAACGGTAGCCCTATGCAGCAAATTGATTTAAGCAATGGACCGTCTGGTATATTCTTACCGCAGGCCAGTCAAGCTAGTGGACAATCCAACACTTTCCTGTCGCAATCTGGTCTAAATTTTGGACAATCTGGTACATTTCGTCCGACAGCGTCAGGTTTTGAACAACCCGGTATATCCAATGTGCAGACTGCCAGCATACAGACCGACATGTTTCCTGGACAGTCAATTGCAGTGCAAACCGATACAAGGCGTGGGCAGATAGGTAGTGTTCCAGTGCCTGAACAGATTGCGTCTTCGAGAAATATAAGTCTTTGCTTCTTTGACATATCTATTGGCAACAGACCTGCAGGTAGAATATACATATATTTGTATGACAACGTAGTCCCGATTACCACTGCAAACTTCCGTGCTCTCTGTACCGGAGTTACAGGATCTGGATACTCTGGTTCAACCTTTCATCGAGTCATTCCAGGATTCATGATACAAGGCGGGGATTTTACTGCGGGAGATGGCACGGGAGGTCGAAGTATATATGGAGTTAATTTCAGAGATGAGAACTTTGTTATGAATCACACCGCGCCCGGAGATGTGGCAATGGCAAACACCGGACCAGACAGTAATGGATCTCAGTTCTACATAACAGTCGGGAATGCATCCCATTTGAATGGAAAACACGTCGTGTTTGGGAAAGTTATCGGCGGTATGAACGTAGTAAGGCAGATAGAAAGGGTTGGCAGTGTTCCTACAGGTACCGTTGATCTATCCAACACTGTTCGCATCACCCGGAGTGGCGATACTTTCATTAATGTACCTGTAAACTAGTCTGAAACTCAGATAAGACTGCTTCATTTGCAAATGTTCCTTGTGCATATAATGCATTTTTAGATTTATATCGATAAGTTGTGTATATTACTTTCCAAAACTTACTCCTTAGAAATTGCACTTCGTTGGGTTTATTGAACTATAACAAAATTACGAGACATTTTGATTTTGAAAAATATTAAAATTGCGAAAGGTATACAAGTGTTTGTGAAGCTACTTCTTTTTCCATTGACACATAACCTACATACAAGAGTATAAAAATGAACTGGTTCATTTCTTTACATCAATGGAGCTATTTCTTAATTAGCTGCACCTGGTTGAAGACACTTACTCATTTTGTAAACAGTTCTTGTTTAACTGCGATTCTGGCTGTGGTGTTTTAGATGGGTGTTCTGTATATTAGTTTGCTTTGCCAAGCTTTTACTTTCCTATATCTATAGAATTCTTGAATGTTACTTGTTATGAGCAATTTGTTAGTTTGATTTTCTAAAGAAAGGGCGACATAACGAACCAAATGAATTGATGACAGCAATTTAATTAAATAAATGATGAATTCATAGAAATAAATAACCTTACAATTTTCTCAGATACGATGTTATGCGACGTAATTAAAGAAGCTGTAATTTTAGTTCTTGTGTAAAAGGACAACATATTCTTCAGTTTGCTAAACCATTTCAGAGGTATATATACATATTTGTCTTATTGAAAAAAATACATGTTCATGATTTGATTGAATTTTTCCAGTAGCCAAACAAAGCAATAAATGTAATGACATAATTACCACGTCATAATTTAATATGTCGGTGATTATGTTTCCGTGATCGCAGTAAACTGTATTGTTAGTGCGTTTGACTAAAATACCACGATTACATGCTAAATTTTTGTTTATATTTATTTCACTGTTTGTAAATGAACGCTAATATATCGTCATATTTTATTCTCTTAAAATAGCATCCAGTATGTTTCCTGTAAGGCCTGGTGTTTCAAATGCGCAATCCAGTGTATTTGTTATTCAAAATGGCGTCCCCGTTACAGCACGGACTGGTTCTTTTCCCATTCAAAATAGAGCGTTTCCAATTTGGAATGGAGTATTTCCTGGCCAAAATATTGGTTTCCCTGGTCGGATTGGTATGCTTCCTATTCGGAATGGTGTATTTACTAGTCTTCAGAATGGAGGATCCCCTGTTCCAACTTTTGCGTTTCCCGGTCAGAATGGAGCGCTTGTTGTTCGAAACGGTGCAGTTCCTGTTCAGAATCGAATCATTCCTGTTCCGAGTACTGTTATTCCTATGGGCACAGGTATATTAGGACGTCCGACAACAGGACCATTCCAACCGATTGGCACTATTGGAGGACAGACAGGAACAATGTTCGGACAGACTAGTCCTGTCAGAGGCCAGATGGGATCGAATAGTGGTCGAGGTGATATTATGTCTGGGCAGCCTATCGCAGGGAGCATAGGCCATACCACGGCAAACAACGGACAAACTCAAATATTTTCTACTCAGGCCAGCACTCCTCAAGGTTTGCCTAGAGCATTTCCGGGGCAAAGTGGAGTTAATAATGTACAGAGTCAAGTATTTCCTAGTCAGATAGGTACGTTTCCAGGCTTAGACAGTGCCCTTCCTCGTCAGTTTGAAACAACCGATAGTTGGTTAGGAACACACGAACAATCTAGTAGTAACGGGATACAAACTGGTAGCTCGCCTGTCCAAACTAATTCCGTACCAACGCAAAGTCCCGCTATTCATTTCACAAATAGAAGTCTTTGCTATTTTGACATATCAATTGGTGGTAAACCCGTTGGGAAAATAATCATCTATTTGTTTGATGACGTTGTCCCTATCACCACAGCGAATTTCCGTGCTCTTTGTACTGGTGAAAAGGGTTATGGATATGCTGGTTCAACATTTCACCGGGTCATTCCTGGGTTTATGATACAAGGTGGCGATTTTACGACTGGTGATGGCACAGGAGGGCACAGTATATATGGAGGTATGTTCAATGACGAGAACTTTATACTGAAGCACTCTAAGGCTGGAGTAGTGGCTATGGCGAACGCTGGGCCGGATACTAACGGGTCCCAATTCGCAATTACAATGGATGAGGCATCCTACCTAGATGGCAAACATGTTGTTTTTGGGGAAATCATTCAAGGCATGGACGTCGCAAGGATGATTGAGAGTGTGGGAAGTGCGGAAGGGGATGTTGCTCCCGCCAACAGGGTAGTCATCACACACAGTGGGGAGGCCTACATTGGCAGACAGGCGTCCTCTATCAGTCAGTAGTATTTGCAATGCAGACATAGACATACTGACGAAGAGAAATGGATAAATACGTTTTCTAAACAAATTGTGCAATAAGAACATTCGAGATATGTGATTTATAATCAGTCTTCACTTTCAAAACAAGGAAATGTGACACAAACAAAGAAAAAGGACAAATTAATTTGAATAAAATTTAATCATTTAACGTTATAGTATACTTTTTGTATTTAGAATTTGGGGTAGACAAAAGGCGACATCATAAGAATCTGTGGCGAAGTTGGTCTAACAAAGACACCTGTTAAGCAGAACGTTTCCATTCCTAAGATATTACTCTTTAATTGGAACAACTATTATATCTTTTTAGTCTTTAGTATAATTATCGTATACATATTATATAGTTTATCGTTCTAAAATTGAAAACCGATATTAATGTTTAAAACAATAATAACATTCCTGATCTTGTCTTCAGTGGAGATTTTATTAAAACAATTTTACGAAAATCATCTAAATACATACACAGCGTTGCCAGTGAGGATACAATATAAGAGCACGAATTCGTGTTAACACCAAACTTTTACCTATCTATTATATATATGCCATTGTGTGCCATTGTAAAGTAGATGCAAGTTTGTCATCTACAAGGAAACCGACAGCTAATCGGTCAGACTTTTACAAAAAATAATATGTGATATGTTTTGTGAGACATTCTTAAGCAATCCTTGCTATGACCAACGTATTTGAATGTTTAAAAATCTATGAAAAGTTTCTTGTTTGAAGAGAAGGCATAGGTTGTAAGGTAAATATTTTGAATATCAATAATTTCATTAAATAGTGGCTATTTTATATAACGTGTTTAGAAAATACACAAGTAATCGATGTAAATGGGATATGTCGTATCGCGCTACTAGGTCATCTATTGCTATGACCATAAAATAAGAGCTGACTCATTGAAGACTGTCACTACATGCATTACTGTAGCAGGTGGTATGTATCAATGTCATAGTATCCTTGTAGGGCTGTTAAGCCTTACAAGTTATTTTAAAATGTATAAACAAAAACTTAAATTCCATTAATCATTTGTCTCCCTACATGACCCACTCGATGTATACCGTCTTGTTACAACCCTTTACCGCAATACTTCGCTGTCTTAAATGTTGTTAGTTTGATTTAATCGGGTTACACGGGTATCATAATTATATTAGCTTCTTTAAATTTAAGCTATCTTAATTTCTAAACACATTTGAATCCCACATGTAAACTTACAGGCACTGCAAGCCATAGCTAAAATAATTAATTTTGTTTTTGATTTCGTCTTCGCGAGATCTTTAAAGCGCACAAATGGGTGAAAATATATTGAATACAAAATCTGTCTCGTTAATTCAGGTGTCAGAAATAAACAGTTACTTATCAGATCCATCGTCTGTCATCGTTAATTCGATTCTCCATTGCTTGGTACGGTAGGAAAAGTAATTAAGACTTGCTGAGTGATTTCATAACAGAATTGAATGGGCATCCAATGTCTGTTGTGGTTTCTGTGTTTTTGTTTGTTATTTTGTTTAAAACATCATTGAACACGTTATATTATTCGATGCCTACATTTTTATTGAAAACTCTTAACACAACAAAGCGCACAAATGGGTGAAAATATATTGAATACAAAATCTGTCCCGTTAATCCAGGTGTCAGAAATGAAACAGTTACTTATCAGATCCATCGTCTTTCATCGTTAATTCGATTCTCCATTGCTTGGTACGGTAGGTAAAGTAATGGATATTAAGACTTGTTTAATGATTTCATAACAGAATTTAATGGGCATCCAATGTCTGTGGTTCTTTGTTGTGGTTTCTGGTTTTTTTTAAAACATCATTGAACACGTAATTATTTGAGGCCTACATTTTTATTGAAAACTATCATAACACAACAGTGTTTTCATCTTGAAAAAAAAAATGAAATTTAGGAAACATAGTATAAATCTACATGTGGTCCTCATTTTGGTACAAACATCGATTACAGATGGCAATGAGGAAGAGAATCTTACGCCTGACCAAAGACTGGCCAGACGACGCTTAGAAGCGTTAAACAACATATTTCAGCCAGGTTTGAGGGTGAACGATGTAATTTCAAGATTGCGTCATAGATAGAAAACAGTTGCTTTTTTAATGAAAAAGATTGTCGCATGTTGTTATGGGTGTGATTAGGTCATGTTCAGCATTGTAAGTTTGATGGACGCTCTAGATTGCTAGATACAGAAAGCGCATGCCTACTCCGGCGGAAGTAGTGTCGGAATGACGTAGACCTTAGATTGATTCATGAGCCGGACCTACAAGGAGACAGCGATGAAGTTTTTCTGTAGAAGTATAGTCACATGTGTATTATGTAAGTAAAACTTTCTCTATGGCTTAGTCCATCAGTTTGCACGTGCTTAACCATCTTTGAATTATGACTGTGTTGTCGTGTTTCATTTCTCTATCAATAAATGTATTTATATTGAGATTAAAGGGAGATAATCAACTTTAGTTTCCAGCCACATTTTCCTATTGGATAATCCGAGAAAATTTAATATTGAGTATTTCAAAACAATGTATTTATTGCAAAGATCTAGTTAAAAAAAAGAATTTAAGTAAAAACAAAACCATTACTAGTAACATGCCGCATGTCTGTTTTGATAATGGAAGAAAAGTTTATATTATATATTACAATGCTAATTACGTTGACATTGCTTTAGTTCAATGCTAGAAGTGTACGTAGCTTATGTTTTGTAGTACCTATAGATTATTTCGAGGACAAATTTGTAGAAAAGAAATTGGTGGATATTCCATTCTAGTTGTATAGTCAGCAATGGACAAGCGACCTCTAGCGCATGAGATAAAGTGTACAATAGCCGGCTAGATTTAGTAAATAAGCGTTTACTCTAATGAATGCTGCAAGTTGACTCAATAAGTACGTGTAAAACTATAATATATTTCACTTCTTATAATTAAGTTAAACAGAATGATTATCCAAGTGTTATAACATTTGTTTATATATGGACTAATTCAGTGACACTTTAAAATATTACTTTTAATAAATTAAAAGCCTAAAATTTATAACTTTCTAATTTCTCAACTGGTTGATGATCTTTACTATTACTAAAGTAATCAGCCTTTTTTATTGTTTAAATCTACCACCTACGCAGTCCCAGCTCCACTTAACTCGCTGTTTGCAAACGCAGGAAACATGTCGCAGATCAACGTAGCTTTCGGACTACCAGGTGTGCAAAATTTGTCATACGCTTTTTTCAATTTTTGAACATTTTCGATGAACGAATGATATAGCAGATGATTTTAAACACGATACCTATTCATCGTTTAAGAAATGCTTATGTTTTCAAACTAACTTGATGACCACTGTGAATGTATAGCTTACCCAACCAGTAGCACAACTACCACCTCAACCACTACGACCACCACACCCAGCCCGATAGCCGGAAGCTGGAGGGATTTTAGAAATGGACGTCAACAGCCGGTCCGGAGTTTTAACGGTTGGTGTTTGGTGTTGTAGATCTTTGTGTCCTAAGCGATTCGTTAGATAATATGTGCTTCATAATTGATGTCGTCTAATCTGTTCAATATATTGTGGCGTATTGTTGCTGTGGTTACATGTGTTGTGATTAGATACGTGGCTGTGGAAATTGTATCTTGATGAATTACCTCAATATATCATATATGTCACCACGTTGAATATTAATCATAAACTAGTTCAATGTTTGTCTTTGATTGAGATTTAAAAAAATAAACATGGAATGAAAACTACCTTAATGAAGCTCTAATAACGTAGCCGTCGTTGCGTATTTGCTCACTTGACATCATATCATTTTAATAATGAGAATTAAAAATATATACATATATAGAGTAAGTCAAAATAAAGAAACTTTTTTGATTTGGCAGGGAATCTAGGGAGATCGTTAACACCGTTCGGGACCCGGTTTACGGGTTCGCAACCTCGGACATTTGGGAATAACGGTGTAGGTCGAAATGGTTTGTTTATGACCTTTTTATCATTTGTTGTACTTGCTGACATTAAACCAGTTTTTTTCATATGAGGCAATTACTATATACGCTGAAAAGAAGGCTCATTATGTATATTGTTTCCAAGAAATATAAATACTTCTTCAACATTTTTAATAGTGATGACTTCCCTAGTATCTGATTGTTTTGATCAATGGATAACATATACAAAACAGCATTTCCTTATAGAAATAATAATTCCTATAATAGCATTATTACAACACTTACTATAAGTGATAGTACACTGATAAACAATTGTTATATCACATGACAGTAATCAGCACTGCGGCCGCCAGAAACATCATGCAGAATGCGTTAGGTAGAAATGGAGGACAGCAATCCCTGTCAGGGATAACATCAAATGCCCCAACTGGTTAGTCACCATGTTGCCATCCGCTTGATTTTCTAAAATGTTGCTAATTTAGTGAAAAACCAACCTTTTCTCTTGAATTTCTGATTGACTTTCAATTGCTAACTTAATATTGATTTAATTTTGTCCATCCGTCTTCCCTCGTCAAAATATTGATAATACCCCACCTGACAACTATCAGTGTATGACTGAACATGGTTCACTCTGTGAGGGTTAACTGGTAACAAAATAAAGTAAATATAGACCGGCGTATAATGTTAACAACAATATATCACATGACATCCACAAAACATGTGGTGTTTTCTTCTAGGAGACCTGAATTCAATCATAGCCAATACTGCCCAACGTTTTACCCAACCAAACAGAAACATGAACTCCAATCAGCAGGAAACCAATCAATTTCCAACTCAATTTACCACCGACGTTAACCAACAGGGCAGCAATAATCAGTTTCCAACCTCTCAGCTCCGAAATGACTTGCTCCGGCAAAGGGTCACCAATTTCCAAATGCAGGATCAAAACACAGCTACACCCGACAGAGCTGAATCGATAAGAAGCTTCATGAATCAAGTCAATGGTCAACCAAACCAGCCTGAGAGTGTCAATGCAGGAGCAAATTTTCCTTTGCTGAACAGAATTTTACAACAAGGCGTCAACCCACAATTCACAAGAGGCGATGGTTCTATTAGTGCCTTTCAAATGGTGAACGAGCCATCCTCACAAGTTGGTTCAATAATGCAAAACTTCGAAGGAAATTCGGCTGCTTTTGACATCGGGCAGTTACCACCTCGTGTTGAACAAATGTTTCTTCCTGCAAGACAACAAAGTAGAAATTTCGTTACCATCACAAGTAATCTTCCATTTAGTAGTAACATTCAGAGTGATCCTTCTGTTGGTACCGTGACGTTTGCACCGACCCTGCAGCAGGCCGCTGATACTGGAGGTAGTATTCCCTTCATCACACAGACTAGCACACCGGAAACATTCTTAACCGATTCAGGTGCGTTCAAGAAAGTATACGTTATTTCTATATGGATAGGTGTTTCTCATGTATGAAATACAGGAGATGACGTGAAATATTTATTCAAGAAGTATCTATATATATTTTTTACATTATGAAGATAAACGTTAGACTATTAATGAGAAGACTCTCCTAATTTGAATTTATTTCAATCTTTATGTGTTGTTTGTATGTATTTAACCATTTAATAATATATATGCAATGACCAAATGAGTGGAACAGAATTCTAGTATATACTGTATGAATATGTTAATATACCTTTACTGTGTTCAGGATTCCCCATGTCTGACGGAACTGTAACTTTTCAAACTATCCCTGACACCATGTGGATGACTAGTAACCGTAGGTCACTTTACTTGGTGTATTATACTGCTGATTAAGGGACTTTACGCTTGTGGTGCCATAATAAAGTTCAGTACTTTTATGCGCATGAATGTAACTTGCATTTTTGTATTAAATTACATAAAGCTTGAAACTTTGTACTCCCATAATGATGTAATCATTTGATAGTACAAACATCAATATTGAATGTACATATGCTTATTGTATTGCCTACTTATTGTATTGCCTACTTATTGTATTGCCTATTTTAAAGCGAATAAATGACATTTTGCTGCATGCACTGCCCGCTTTATGTTGTATTTGCGGTTTAATTCCAACACAAGTACGGAAATCTTGTTATTGTTTTGCAGAAATGTGTTTTGTTTCAGAATAAATGTGCTTCTTTATTATTTGTGTGTACTGACATTCCGTAAGCAATTAAAATTGTGCTGTATAACGATTTAAAAAGCATGTGTGTAAATATAGAACAAAAATATCTTACCTGTATTAACACTGTCCTATTTCCGCTTAACAACGATGCTTTCCTCTTTTCTTCAAAATCGACTCCTAATATTAACACAATATTACTTTCTAAATGTTCAAATAATAACTATCTGTAACCACTATGCGTTCATATTGGTGACAGGTGAATCATTGCAATACATGTTGTTTCCGTATTGCTGTGTGATGCTTATGTACACATTATACTGACGTAAATATTTGCATGTAGCATTATAACCTTACATCTACCACTGATGTAGAGATATATTCCACAATGAGTCACGTGTATGACAGTGACGTAATGTGTCATGTTGAGTTTTGTGTTCAAACATTGTTGTCGATTACACGTAACAAAAATGCTACGGCAACGCTGTTATTCTTCCTTAAAGTCATTTTAATGCATCGCGGATGTATGCAGATATTCTCATTACTAATTAATTCATCTTTCAATCATACTAGATGCAAAGCAATTCATTGATTGTAAACGTCGTAACCTTATATTGCACGTGACCTGGTTTTGTAGCTGATTCCAGTAGTCTATTGTATAGCACTAACAGTCGCCTTGTAGAATTGCGTAACATGTATACTTACAGCAGCGCCTGCCCGTCAGCGATCACCATCACGATCACCATCACTAACCAATTCTGTAGACTGGGCTATGCTTGATGAACTAATGCAGCAGCAGTCCCGCCAACAGAGCGTTACTGATCCAGTAACAACCAATAGGGCCTCTCAACCAGGTTAGACGTCCAGTCCTATACGTACTATAGAACATCTTATAGTAGCCATCTTACTTTTAGCATAACTTCGAATATTATACATAAAACTAGAAGCATTATAAGTGTAAATGGTCAAATTTCCATGCTCGACACCTCCCTGATATATATACATGGTGATATATATACATGGTGATATACATGGGGCAAAGAAGTAATTCCAACAGTGTGGACAAGTTTAGGTTGTCAAATTTTCGGAGCGATCCGCTACTTTATCAAGACACAGTGAAACAGAACAGTTACATATACATCATATTACAAGAAGATAGAACTGATACATGATAATTGAGAATATAGCTATTATATAAAACCAATAGTCCCCTCGGCTAAAGACAGCCGAAGGCAGCAATTAAGCTGAGAGCATCGCGGACAAGGAACGCTGATCTATAGCGACAAATCGGAGAAGAATCCCTCTAGAAAACTCAATATGTGGAGGACCTAGTCTAGCGCAAGATGCACATATATACATGGTGATATATATACATGGTGATATATATACATGGTGATATATATACATGGTGATATATATACATGGTGATATATATACATGTATAAATGTGTATATCAGTTACGCGTATATTCTTATTCACAAATATTTCGCCGACTTAATTTAAAAATTATAAACAGACACGATTATTATGTTTATGTCAATAATTTCCTTTCTTTCATATTCATATGTATGCATTTAGTATTAGTTTATAAATTTGTTATATTTAAGTATAAATTTGATATCGGGGTAAATAGAGGTGTTCTGATTGAACATATATTTCTTTGTCATGAACCATTTTGTAATCAAGATTTTAAGCATATTCATTTAAGAAATTTTGCCGAAGGAAATCGATTCTTATACATATACAGTAAATATGTTTGAAAATAACACATGTCCTTTTTACATGTACTTCAGATTGATTTAATCACTGAATAAGCTGAATATTTTAACTTTGTTAATAATTAATCGGTGTATAGATTGGTAATTCTGTTTACCTCTTGACGTCTTTTCTTGTTTGAAAAGTCTATCATTGTGTCATCACTGTAGTATATGATATCAAGCCTTAAACTGTTTCCAGCTGTCTTTCATAGTCACTATAAAACCGACTGGAAATGACAAATTCTTGAAGGAGTGCTCAAGTATCTTGAATCTTATGCCTAATGAAAACAGCCCAGTGCTTATATTTACCATATTAAAATTTTAATCTCATAGAAAATATATTCAATTCAGCATTGAGTTAAATAAGAGTATGTTTAATATATTCTTGTGAATTAACTGATGGAATAACCATGTTCCAGGGTGGGTCATCGGTATTTAATGTTGTTATCATTTCGATGTCAATAATTTAGCCATGGCATTCATAACACATATAAATATCATCTGCATTAGGTAGGGTTCATTTTTCATTTCAAAATATTTTATTAAATCAAATGATTCAATGGGAATCGGGCAACAGGCTATGCCTATACAAGCCCTCTCCTAGGTAGGGTTGTATAGTGGCAGTGACATAGAGTGGTAAAAACTGATATTAAAACTACCTGATTTGTAACTGTTTCATTATTTTGAACAGCTGCTCCTGCCGTGGATGGGTTTTCATTTAATCAATTGGATCTCTCCCAGTTTACTGCCAACTTAGACTCACTAGGAGCCACAGGTAATGGACCTTAATGACTATTTATCATTAGGAGTTGGAAACTATTAATGCACATTAAGAGAAATAAAACATTTTGTAACATTTTTAACAGACAAAATTCGATGATATAGGGCCAATCTCATTTAAACACTTTTAAACAAAGTGCAAAAGGCTCAGATAATTCTTTCTATGCATAATAAGACATTTAATCTGATAGGAAAGTTTCATATATGGGCGAAATGGTACCTTAATTCTATAATTAACACCACGTAAGAAGTCGCCAAAATGTTAAACTTGCAAATGTGGCAGTCTACCGATCAGATTAGGGGAGAAATACATATGCTACTTATGAAATCCCTCTAATAAATATGTTGATCAGTATATCATTATTACAAATTTAGAACAATTTAATATTGAGTAACTGACTCGATTAGTAAAGAATATCTCTTTAGAATAACGGGAAGACAAAGAGGCTAGTAATATATCGGACTTTTCAAAATCTATCAAGACGCTTGAAAAGTAACATTGGTTGCGATAAGTATAAATCTGATAACAGATTTCTATTAAGGCAATTATTCAGTTATTTCTATTGTTAATTACACATCTCCACTTATTTTTTATATTTGTTTTAATATATCAACTCTCATTGTTTACTTCGCAGGACTGGATCAACAGCAAACAGGTCAGATGCGACCTCAACTATAATGGCATCCCAGCCATATGTAGTGTGAACAATAACAAAGGCATTAGTCAATGTCAGCATGAACACTGTAACATAACCCAATAACAGCGCGGACATACCCATATGTCCCAGTATGTTGTACTGTTGACTAAACCTTTAATTCTAAACATCAGAAGTGGTTTTATTTCTGATGTTTGAAGCACATTTGTAGACAGCAAAACCCATATTTATACATGTATATATAAATATTAATATCACGACATTATATAAAATGTATTATCTTGTATGTTGATTATTATATAACATCTATAATTCAACAACCAAACCTGATACATAGTAACATTTCGGTATGGGTTTGACATTAACCGATGCACGTCACATGCGTCAGTATTATAGCACACTTGATTGCTATTAACAATTGTTTATCAAAGTGGGCGTTTTAATATAACTTAACAAGGAATCATTTGCTTCTTCTTCATCTGAATACACTGTAACTTTTTTTTAAATTTTGTATATTCTACCTGTTGATCGGGAATAATAAATTATATGGAAAAATCGAGAAATAATCCAATATGTATTTATGATATGCAATGATTGGGTGATACCATGCCATATGTCCGTACTAAAAATGTTTTTTTTTACTGACAGAAGTATTCAGATCACTCAATTTAAGTACTTTATATCTTAAGTCAAGAAGGGAAATGATTATTTCATTGATTTCAAACATCATTATTTATCCTATTGAAATAATAAGCATTATCATATCATTTCATTTTTATTTCATTTCTTCATTTTTAAACAATGAACGTTATAATATATAGATACCAAACGACAAGAAATCTGCATTTCGTCATTTGATTACAAAGTTGAAATATAATTCGCCTATATGTACCTTAAACTGTATATCCCATAGCTGTTTTAGGATTGATCACTTCCAAACAATCGATATTTAATTGTAATTTTATAGTAGGATGTAACACCGCGTGGCGTGATGCTAAAATTCATTCTAAATTGAGACCTGCTTTATGACCTCACGTGCTACAATGAACTATCTGCCGAGCGGAGAAGTCACATCAGATGCGTGTTACAGAGGAAAACTAGTTTTTATTTAATATAATGGATAAACAAGATATCAAACTCGTGGTAATTGATAATGATGTATATCCAGTCTCTTGGGATTTATTCTCAAACATAAAACACTGTCTAAAGAGAATAATCTCATTATGTTGGATATATTACTTCATCAATCGTCACTCATTGTATATTTCTATATATAGAACATAACTTGTACATCTTGTGATTGGCAATTTCGTTGATGTTTTTTAGATAGAATTTTTATAATAAGACCAACATAACTTGATCTTGTTATCGTGGACATATACTCCTTGTGAATGTCTCGTGTCTCCTTCTTTGATATATTTTGCCACACAGGCAATTGATCTTCAATTTCATTTCACATATTTCAATTTAGATAAGAGTTTTTTAAAAGTATATTGAAGTTATTTTTTAACAATTTCAAGATTCGTGCATGAAAGCACAATTGCCTGTGTGGATATGTTGTGTTCGAGCTAGCTAATTTAGAAATAAAACATAAATGACAATATATAAAGTACTTCCTATTGTTATTCTATACAAAAAGAAAGTAAAATACGAATTTTGAGATACATTCAGGTGTGGTTCTATGCACACTCCATTGTTTTACCGTGTGTATACTAATGTTATTTGGTCATTCGGCCTGACTGCATATCATTGATATATAAGAAACACTACCTCAACAAAATATTCAGAAATCTGATTCCTGTTACATCTTATCACGTATGACTAGCAGCACCCAATTGTCTCAAAGCCTGATCAGCCTTACGAAAGCATTCAGATCGTTTAAAATGAAACTCAGAATAAACGCAGCATGAATAGGTATAAAATCAATAATTTACGATAAGAAACTCAAACATATCTATATATTTTTTTGAATATTTACTTAGGGTCAATTTTAAGAAACTCGTTTATCAGGCTTTGGACTACCAGGGCCAGGTGACATATGCTATAGCACTAACTCTTCACAAACACTCGCTTTGCAAATATATCTAATGGATGCTGTTGCTTACAATAACAATGTTTAATATAATATTGGGAAGTAAAAGATAAACGTACGCAGTACTTAACTTTATACTTGCATCAATTAACATTGCACTTAATGTTTAAGTTAACAAATACTGTGAGAAAAATACACATTCGTTAAAGCATACGAAAACCCGACCATGCGCACGAGTGTTCAAAAGTAAGTTCGTTGGTCATTGACGAAATTAATAAGATTAATTTACTTCAGTACATCTCATACCAATGACATTATTCTCGGAGTAAATGTAGCCTGCTATGATGACATGGGGCATATCTAGATCAGGTAAGTTTGATTCCAATTGATTTGTCAACTCGGCTATATGGAAAATTCAGTCGACTATGATGCGATGAGGTCTTTACCTAGCCTATTTATGGTACTGTATCTACATCAGGTAAGTTTGATATCTATTTATTTGTCAAGTCAGGAATATGGAATATGCAACAGGGAAAATATTTACGTTTCTAACACAATACATTTATGAATAGTAAATGAAGTTATTATTTTTAAGTAGATGTCAATTATTGCATGTTCTACTGAGAGTACTCACGATAATGCATGCCAAAACTACTAATGTAAAATAACATTATTTCATTAATGCAACACGTAAATATATTCAACAATTAAATCATCTATGTAATTGCAATATCTATATAACATAATACAAGAAATATTTCCCAGCCACGAGTGACATGAAGTTATCAAAATGTTTATTTATGTATATCCGCATGTAAATTTACGTATTTATTGTTCTTTATCAGCTTTTATGCCAGTCGCAACTCTACAATCATCACAATCAGCAGCTGCTTCCTTAGCAGCACAAGAGACTGCACGAGCTGCTGCGGCACAACAACGGGTAGCCATCCTTGCCTCTCGCAGAAACCAAGCAGCTGTAAACGCGTTTGCTGATTCCCAAGCCGCTAGAAATGTTGCAGTATCGCAGGCAGCTAGATCTGCAGCTGCATCTCAAGTAGCGATATCTGCAGCTGCATCGCAGGCAGCTAGATCTGCTGTCGCTGCACAAGCAGCAAGGTCTGTTGCAGCGTCCCAAGTAAGGCCTGTTGCAATTACCCAGGGTACAGCATCGGAACAAGTCTTACGAAGAGCTGTCGCAGAACAGTCATCTGCTGCAGCGACACTTCCTGCTATTCAGGCAACACGCAGAAGGGGGCCAATCTTTGCAATAGTTCCACTGACATCACGGGCAAATATCGATGACATGAGGAAGTTCGTACAAGAACTGTCAGCATGTGAGTAATAGGCTGAAATAGATAATGACTGTGAAGCGAAATATCATGTTATATATCAATGTAATGAAATAATGTACTTAAATAACGTTTGTCATTTATACTTTCGACTTCTTAGAAAGAAATATGAATATTTTTATATTTCAGAAAATATGTCTTAAACGAATCACCAATCTTTTATATTTTCAAGCAATAAATATGGCTGGTAATGAACCGACCTTTGGAGACAGTTTGCTACAAAGTAGTCTAGTTCCGGTGGGACTTCAGCGGGAAACAGCTGCCATTGGACTTCCGAATGCTTCCGTCGCCGGTGATTCACTGCCACCTGTTAGGCCAGTTCAGGTCATCAACACAGTGTCTGCAGCAAGTGCTATTCCAGGCCAAGGACCAGTGACAATCATGAGCGATCAACCGTTTGCTGTTCCAATCCCTATCCATGATCCGATAGCTATACGGGTACACAATTAAATAACTTAATAGTGTTTTCATAATGAAATCTATTTAACAACATTTTTGCCATTGAAATATTTTATTTTTATATCAATTTGATAAATCTTTTTATGCCACATACAACAGATTAGAAAACGGTGTAATTCATTTAGTGAGAGATATCTCATATATTGACAAATAAGAACGGTATCACTATTCACTGCATTGCATTTCGCAGATTTTTTTTTGTCAGATGCAGATTGAACAATGACAAAATAAGTGACTTCTTCCGTATATCTTTGGTACATATATCAAGGCATTTACATTAATGCAAAACTGATATTTTGTATAAGTAAATCGGACTAGAAATAACAGTTAACGGTAATTGCATTAAGTCGCTCTTTCAAAATGTCGCACATTATTGTTGTCAAGCGTGACGTAATTATAATCTGGCGCCTCATATATATTATCATTTTTGTAAAATGGAATAAATAGGAAACACATATGCTTTTCAAACTGATTATCATTTACTTTTCACTCCTACTGCAGACATACACCAATATTGTATTCATTCGTTCTTTACACCAATCAAAAGCTTTAGAGAATGAGACCATGTGTTCCGGAGTTTTAGCATTTTCTGCTTCATCTATGACACTCTCCATGCTAATCAAGGTCAAATCCAAGTAATATCCTCAATGAGCATAAACATGGACATTCAAAGCGCTAAAAACCAACCACCACAACAATACCATTACACTTTTATAGTTCAGACACATTGAGTGCATATATTTAGTTGGAAGTTTAAGTTAAAGCAAACAGTAACCATTCGGTTATAACTTACTTTTCATTGGGAGCTTGGATACCAAACTAACCACAATTAACTATATATCAAGTTAGCATAGCCATTCCTCCAACTTACAATTAATCTAGATATTTAATCCTAATTAATGAATATCGTTTCTTTTCAGACAGAACCTGTAAGGGCTTGAGGCGAATGCGATGGACTCGTGTCAGGCAGACTCTAAATGTGAGAAGAATAGGCATCAGATACAGTTGTTGTGGAGCAAAGTCAACATCATGTAAAGCTAATAGTGATTAGTCATCATTTGTTTTCATTTCTTTTGAAGATATTGCATAAACATTTTAAACAATCGATTTATCCATTCATATTGTATGAAAATCATTGTCCATGAAACCCACATCGCAAAGAATTGCAAATCACAGCCACACATTTAGTTGTTATCAAGTATGCATAGTGTAACATAACAACATATATATTTTCCATAAATGCATTTCTATTTCTTATCTTTCATTCCTGTATATTTGACATTGTTAAGCACCACTAATTATATATCAAGGTAAGGCCCCACCGATATGGTGATAAGGACGTTGTGAGCATGGCTGTGTATGTGAATTTGTAATCATATGCAATATTTCATTGTTATGTCGCGTGATTTCATTTTCATCTCTCATTTGTTCAATTATGTTATTCCATATTTGACATTGTATTTTAATTAAAACAGAAAATTGATTCAATTTTGTTCAAATTCTTTCATATTTGTATCCTGCTTCTAACAAACAGACTTTAATCATGAAAGCATATATCGCCAATGTATTGATACACGAGTACAAGATGATAGCATGGGTTACCAAACTGGTTTTTTTTTCCATACAAAACATGAAGTAATGATTTTACCAGAAGGCTTGGTTAGCTAAAACAGTTAAAGAAACCAGAACAAAAAAAAACACAAAAAGAAAAGAAAGCAAGTGTTCCACAAGAGTAAGCGTTTCCTGCATCGCATGTGTCATTCGTGATGAAGTCATCATTGAGTTAAAGAAAGTGCGCAGGCTACCACATTCTGAGGGACGACAATTATTTAAGATAGGTACTCTTAAGTTTGATACCTGAATTTTAGGTCACGATGACACATACACAATTATTTCCAACGCAGATTGAAACATGTTCGCTTAAACACCTGCTAAGTACATTGTCAACAGGACGCATATACCTTTACAATCCTTTAAGACTTATGTAATTATATGAACATTATAATCCAGATGTAAGTTCATGAACGAAGGGTAATATATGCTTTCTCTAAATCCTTGATTATAAATGAAATGTAAGAAGTTTAAGTTCTTATAACTTTCGCCTCCTCAAACAATAAGCGATATATTATTAGAAAATAAAACTCTTCTGAAAATCTGTCATGATCAACAACTGACGTTACGTTATATATTGTTATATTTACATTCTTGATATTTGTTCTGTACATGAATCTACCAACTGAAAACAACTGCGATCAGACCATGAATACACTATGAATACAACGATTCTCGTGCAACCAGTCAGCTGATTTCACACACAATGACCACTTCATATTACT
>JAUMHH010200412.1:0-13422 GCA_032359455.1 Chlamys rubida | reverse complement strand
CATTGTATTACTACAGTTAGTATTACGTACAGTAGTTTACAATCATTGTAGTGTTTAGCAGTGTAACGATATCCTATGAAAATGTGGGTTACAACACCGGCGTAGCAGAATTATATACAAATCATCAAATTCATTCAGTTATTTGAAAACTATGCTAAACTCTTGGGCTATCCCCGTCGATACAATCACGTTTGTTTATTTAGACATTGCTAACCACGAGCAGGAAGAGGTATGCCGACATGTTTACATCAACACGGAGGGCGGGTTTGGATGGAGTTCTCACGTGGTAATTCCCTAACTTGACAGCCATATCAACACGTGCATTATCACGTCATTATTCATACCCATTACGTAACACAGCAGGGGAGCTTATTAGTGAAAGGAACGCTTGCAAGATCAAAGCCGTGATTTTACCTAGGTACAGGTGCGGACACGTAGACTGGTGAGCGTTTATCGTTATAATTAACATGTTCACCCGGCCTTTTTTGTTTTTGAACTTCATATATACAGTCCTATATATATACTTATCATATAAGTAGAAAGGTGAATTATTTCGAAACATCGTCAAATAACACCAATTAATTAACACATTTTACATAGAGATTCTAGAATCAATATTAACTTTATTGGTCTCACTTTGAAAATAATTTTGAAGAAATTACAACGCCTCTTACAAGTTGTCCGTTTTATCGTTCTAAGAGTTGCTGATTACTCGTACATATACTCGACTTTGCAGTATGCTTACACTATGTGTTAACAACCCTATAAACTGGTAACATGACAGTATATATATCAATGGTTTAAACTCATTGTGACAGTTTAAGATTTATTATCAATTCACAAGGATTTTGCATTTATCAGATCTGATAATAAAACTGGCTAAAATTATCAACATCAGAAAGAAAGATTGAGCCACAAGTACTGCCCTTGTCCGGTTCTGAAAAAAATGATTTTGAAAACAAAAATCGGAAAATATACTTTAGAAATTCTAAATGTTCGGTTCGGTTGATTGCAAATAGACTAGCGGTACGTATGTAAAAGTCTGCTTAAAAACATCACTGGGTATGAAACATGACAGATGGTCTTTCAAAATCTATTTATATATATATATCAATATGAGAAAAACAAATCATAATACACAGAAACAACAAAAGATGAACACCTTATAATTATTGCAACATTCAAATTTGTAAACTGTATTCAAATATTACTTTTCCGATAAAAAAGGTAATTATTTGACTTTTTTAACGAACAGTTTAACCACTGGTAATATTTTACATTATTTTTTTATTTTTTTTATTTTTTTTTCCATTTTCCATTTTTTTACATGACATGATACAACACATATGGTACATGATTGTTGTTAAAGCTCCTAAAGCTTCAGAGTTGTTGATAATAAAAAAAAAATCACTATGAATAAATAATTACATGCAGTTTATATTATTGATTCTTATGATTTTATTAAGCTTGAATAAGCTTAACATAGCATGATTTTGTATGTGTTTAACAAGTTTTGTATTTTTCAATACAACTTGCTCCTTAGAATACTTTCACAGTTGTCAATATGATGCTAAACAAGTTAAGTCTCACTGTTTGCTCCCCAAAATCGTAGTTGTAGTCCCTCAGCGCCCTCATCTTGACCTCGTCAGCGAAGGCATTGTATTCAGTAGTGTTGGGCTGGCTCAGGGTCAATATCAAAACTGACTCGTAAGCCTTGGACACTCCAGCGTCCATATGGTCACCTGGAGGTAATGGCATATGGTCAGCGTGACAAAATACATATAAATTAAGAAGAATACAACAAAAACTTGCAGAAATAGTTCATGTTGATCTACATATCTTCCTGCAGATTGAGTGTTAGCATGCAAGGAGAATAATATTTGAAATAATTAATTAATTTTGTTCTTGTTTTTGTGTTGGTGATCTGCAAAGTACACGTAATACATGCATAATCATTTCTCCGTAAAACTGAACTCTATTTTATATTTTGTTGTATTAAAATGGATATATATAAATTGGAATCGATCTTACTTGTCTTTTAGGGGAAAAGCGTTCATTAAAATAGATCACAAAATACGATTTTATCAAACGCCGATATCCAAAACTTTAACAACTTAAACATACTGGCTTCTATATATTTATAGTTTGTATTATAAAATTTAGTACAACATAGATTGTGTGGAGAAAGATGACAGATAATATATTAAACGAGTGTGTACATCAATTATTTTAATAGCTTATTAGAGGTGTCAAGATATAAAGAGCACAGCAATTTCAGCACTTACAAAGCGAAATTAATCGTGACTTCAATTGATTAAAACATGTATTTCTCAAGTATGTATTCAAACATATTTCACCAACGAATACGTAGCATACAGCAGTCAGTATGCCTCAGATTGCAACAAAAACGTTGTACATGCGAGCCTTAACTTCAATTTTATTAGCAGTGAAACGGTATTTGATTACTCACCGCGTAGGAATTCAGTATAGTAGCCAAGCCAGTCGCTAGGAAATAGTTCCATGGTTAGAAACACATATCCTCCGCTAGCCATCCCCAACTGGTACGCTCGGTACATGAACGTTCTAAGGAGTTCGGCGTCACAGAAAATCACTATGACTGCAAACAATTATTATTTACTTTAACGGTATTGAAATTACATATCAAAACATCATAAAACACAGACAAACAATACAATGAGGTAACATCTGATCATTCATAATTTTACTATCAGTTTGTTCTGCTGCGAACTTAACAATAAGTCCGTAATAGATAGATGTTCACCTATCAAAGTATCTAAATGCATTGTTCCTCAAATCAAGTTTTATTGGAAATGTTTAGGGGATCTATATTGACCTTTAAAGTCAATATTTGAACTCATTTCTCTTTTTGTATACATTTACATCCATATAAGATCCTACTCCTTGCCACCCAATGACTTCAATTATATTGCCGTCTAACTATTATAAAGCACTTATTGGAATTTTCTGCAATTGCTTTTTTCGATACGACCTTTCTCGGAAAAAATAAAATGTTTTTCATTTACAGGTATTGTAAGAATACGTTAAGCGTGCACAGATGTTAGAGCATTATCGAATTTTAACAGTTTAACGCATTAATGAATTAGCGCACCCTCAAAATATGTCGTATAAAACAATATACAAGAATTTCAATAGGCACAATTATATTTAAATGCAATATTTAAAGTGCGAAATGCGCTCAAATAGAAATACCGCTAAACTTTGTACTCTTACAGTATAATCAGCAATACCTAGACATGCATATTGTGCAAATCAATATCTAAATCGATACAAAAATATTTTTAACATACAGTTTATTAACAGATAATGAGGGAATAAGTTTATTGTTGGTCGTTAGGTTAACGCAATATATATTCTAGAACAATCTGTTTACGTACATCTAGTTTGCTTGCTAGCCTCGATCAACAGTGAACCAGGATCAGCAAGCTTTGAGGCATGAAACTGGAGGTCGAGTGGGCGTGGCCTTGAGATGTCGTTATGGAAATCTCGCACCAGATTTCCGCCTGCCAACTCGAAGAAAATGTAATCGACGTCATATATGACGGCAATATGGCGCCAACTGTACTCCCGCATCAAACCCATGATGGAAGCTGGAACAGTATAGAAGGACAGATAAATAAAAGTCTAAATAAAGGTATAAATAACAAGGTAATATCAATGATTATCAAATATAATTTCAGTTTAACGACGGTGTATGCGGAAACGTTTAGATGTGTACAAGTACTCGTGTACCTTCACTGGACGTCAAATAAGTCACATACGACTAACTTGTTGAGCTCGGGAAATGATTTTGGAGGAGAGTTGCACGTGCATTGTTTGTAGGAGAACATCCTGGATACACCAGGGGTAATGCTCATTTTCGCTCTCTGTACCCCTGGAATATTCCATAGCAAAATCGAGGGATCAGTGTGCACCAACTTGTGGATGAGACAAGACTAGTTTGACTCTTAGATGTACATGAACAGAATCTCGTAGTGCCGTAACGGTAAAATCGACTTGCATTGAAGTCGACTGTCGTTCCTCTGTACACTTCAAAGGACAGATATCAGCCTAGCGATTGGTCAGTTTATTTTACCCGAGACCAATCAAATTGTCTATCTTAGAGCCTTCAATTTTGCCATGACATATTCCAGGGGTGCAGCTAGCGTAAGTGAGGCTAACCCCTGTAGTATCAAGGACGGTTGGAGAAAAATACATGAACGTGTATATTTTATTTTCCAATAATACATGGTTATTAGAAAACAAAATGCGTGGTGACATTTGGGAGAATGTTTAATGGTAACTCGTTTTCAACTCTACTCAACTACATATATTTCAGAATTTAAACCAGTGTCGTAAATCACACTAAGGTGACGGTGGAGCATACTAGAGCTTTGACGAAGTGTGTGAACAAACTCCCTATGAAAAAAATAGGTATTTGATTATCGACGTAGGCTTAACATTGCGCATATGAAAGGATTTCGTTCATGAGTGTAAATGGACATGTCATTTTATCAATTACAATATCACTTCAAATTAAAAGCGATGAGCTATTTACAGTGAGCGTTTGTAATCACTGATACATTGGTATAAAGACAATTATTTCTCCTTTGAACCGCCAGGGGAATAAAATGATGAAAATCAAAATAAAAAAGCCTAATATTCAATTACAAACCCTTCTTGACAACGATTATTTTAAATCCATGGCGTGGTCGTTTGAGGCGACTAATGTGGGATCTCTATCGATTCACCTTTTCGTTCTTTAGAGGAACTGATAACATTATTTGGAATCACTTCCGTGTCTTTTTTGCACTCTCATCGGTTTTTTTCAAACCCGTAATTAATGAAAATGAGGCCGCATACTATCTACAAAAATATAATAGTAAACCCTACGATATCCGTATTTATAATATTTTTACAGTGAAATATCACGAATTCTCCGTTTGATAAAATATTTTATCTTTGCTGAAATCGAGATATACGAAATGTTGTATCTTGACAAGTGAAGATGTCCCTATTTATAAAGTCCAATCAGAACGGTACTTTTACTTCACTGCAAAGATTAATAATTTCAGATTCAGATGAAGCGAGAGTGCCTATTTTTTTTCAAACTTTTGCAGCATACATGATTGTATTTATATAACAACACCATTTATCTACTGTCATTTTCATTTGGAATAATAGCATCAAACGGCAAATTCGCATTGGGATCCCCATTCAAAATGGCGCACTGCATTGTCGTCAAGCGTGACGTCATTAAAACCTGACGTCAAATAGTACTCTTACAAATTCCCGCACTTTTTAATGTTGCAATATTTGAGTCCCGTAACTTTAAAGGAAATTTAATGGTTTTCACGTTGATTACCAGATATGTTTCACCCGTTTAAAATAAATATGTGGTAACAACCAGAAAACTAGCGTTATGGCGGAGTGTGTCATCGAAGAACACTCTCGAGATGTAGCAACTTATTTTACAAGTATCCTCAGCTAGATATTAACATTTTATATATGCTTCTATTAAAAAAGGGCTACAATTGACACTTATTACCAAATTGTTGGCATTTAAACAGGCAGTTAAAACGTACATTTTCAGTGCCTTGTGACAATGATTGAGTGACAAGAGTGCAACAGGTGAGAATTTTGAGCATGAACAGAATATTCTGAACGATAAAAGTAATGCCATTAATATTTTAAGAATAAATAAAAGTGTGCGGTGTCCACTTTGCTGATCTTTCTTGTTAACCACGTGACCCCGAGTGAAACTATTGTGCTGATAGGTCGTTGAGTTTTTACAATCAAACGACTTTCGTGTAATACTGTATGAGCTTATCGTGTTGATTGACCGTTCAGACTTTACAAACAGACAACAGTGTTGGCATGTATAAGCTTATCGTGTTGATCGACCGTTCAGACTTTACAAACAGACAACAGTGTTGGCATGTATAACCGTATCGTGTTGATCGGCCGATAAGCTGTACAAACAGACAACAGTGTTTGTACCGTTCACTAACAAACTACCGTGTGTCCTTTATGATATTGTTGTGTTGACAAGTATATTCCACCAGTTACAATGTAGCGGCCAGTCTCGTGGACTGATAAGATTTGTTCAACTTCGAAACAGGTTTCAAATCTTACTTTTTTACATATACAACATATTCGCTTGTTGTGTTTATGTGTCACAAGGCAAATTTGGTTATCAAGCCTTTGTATTTGAGCTTTATTGGCCTTAATCGAACATGTACTGTCATCGTTTCTTCTGGGTTGATAAATATCGACACTGGAAATAGAATAAGATTTTCCTGCAATTCTCTATCTAGGAGAAGACAAATGACAATACTGTTGGTGCATTTACTGCGTACTTAGACAATAAACCTCGCCTAAATTCCTCTTTCAACATCTTCATGGTTTGCTATTTTACATAATAGACCTTTCTTACATTAATCAACGTTGCCAGCTTAAAGAAAGAACGGAAAACAAAACCAGTAGCCGACATTTTAGATAGCATTAGATACAGAAGCTTAGTTATACAATTCCTGAGATCCAAAATGAGGGATTTCTTCTTTAACTTAAATTAATGAACATGTGTACACTTGTACACTATAGCATATATTATTATCGTCTTTTTGTAATGTGCTGGTTTCTTAATAAGGAGAAATTGACAGATGTAATTTTTTTTTAAAAATTTGTCTGACTCCAACGTGAAACGAAAGTCACCAATTCAGAAGCGAGAGAGTTTATTGAGAATAATACATTTCACTAAACTTGGAACTACGGTGAGAGTCGTTCGTCGTGATAATATAAGTATAATAAAAAGAAAATCTTCCCTGCGAAACCAAATTTCTATAATACGTTTTACCAAACTAACAAAAGAGAAAATCGAGTATGATTAGTTTAAATAGGGAGAGTTGTTAGATATTCAACGGCTAAAATCCCCGTACTACTGCCAGAACTGTAACTAAGTTTTTGAAACTGTTTTCCGGCATGACTAAAGGTTTGATAAATCATGTCTGGAAAGTAAACCATATATCGCGGGACTTTTATGAGAAAAAGTAAATATGAAAGTGTTCTGAGTTTGCAAAATTATCGGGGCTAGAGCAGAAATCGAACCCCGAACTAGAGTGTTATACTGTCTCACTAACGGACCCCGAATTAGATTGTTATACTGTCTCACTAACGGACCCCGAACTAGAGTGTTATACTGTCTCACTAACGGATTGAGGTACCGGGTCAATGGGAGCTTCATGGCCAAACTGTTCAAGTTTACAACTTTATTATTACTTTAAGTCTCCCGACTTATCAGTTACAACATATATACAGTACAATACAATATACATCCATGCAAACATAATATATCTAGATATTATATGTGTACATTATATAGTGGAGAGTGAACAGTAACTACTAATTAAAGAAGTTGGGACCTTTTCTTGTTCGCATGCACTAGATATTTACCCAAATATCTAATTTCTGATAAACTATTACTGTTTAGCAGTTGGATAAATTTAAACATGCTAGTACGATTTACTTAATATTTTTTGATGAATTTAGCTCTTATGTCAGCATAACAAGGACATTTGAAAATGAAATTATAGCCAAACGCAATTTAAGGGGAGGTAACTGTATATCGGAAAACTGAACTAGGTTTACGCTTTAGGGGTTTGACCTCGTTCTATCACACCATCGAACATTGAACATATCCGTCGAGGATAGAATAATTACCAGAGGAAGTTATCACATTATCGTCTATAGAAAATCAATTTTGGTCTTAACGAATCTGACCATTCTATCAAGCGTCGACGACAAAAGGGTTTTTTCTCACTATAGATGTTTACTTTTATTTTAAAACATGAACAAATGTCCTCGTTACTTTTTTTCTGTTAATGTTTCAAGTCCTAGCATCAGCTGAGGACTTGTGACGACGGTGTTAACAGGTGATGACGCCGATAGAAGTCCATGCCGTATTCAAGTTTATCCGCATTTAAATGTTTCAACCTGGACATCGCAGGGAGACATCCTAACGGGTCATATATATTTCTTCTGACCAAACTAAATGTGCTAAGGAGAGAATATGAAGAAAAAGTACCAAAATTAAAGATGCGGTCCGCAGTGTTGAAATTAGGGCTGTAGATAAGAACGTATAGATGAAGTTTTGAGTGAAGACTTCTTTTATGCTTGTGATATTTAAAATCATTTAAAAAATATATAAAAGTGAGAGAAAAAATGTACTGCATCGAATGTAAAGTTGGACAAACTAGAACCGGAACAATAAATAACGTTTAGTTTCCTTTTCACAAAAACAAAAATGTAAATTTCGTCGCCTGTTTTGTAAACGGTTTACATAAATATATTAGAACGCTTACATTATCATTACGAATTTAAGTAACTGTATACAATTTCTTTTAATTCCATACATAAAGGTACATGTACCATAACCCCAAAGACAATATTTTGATATGATATATGAAACATGTTTTTTCTTTTAAACTTACTTGAAAATTTTCCAAGATTGTAGCACGTTCTTGTCAATGTGGTATACATTTCCGGTCCCGTCCGGATTATCAGATCTCCGACTCCGCTTATTATAGGCATTTTCAAATATTGTGCCAGTCTTCCAACAGCGTCCAAAGATTGTGAGCACGCTGGTCCTATGACGGCTTGGATATTTTGTTGATAGGCAAGTTCCGCGTAATGTCCGATCGTGGTTTGTCGGGGACAAGTTCCTTCGGTGTAATTATGAACAAAAACATTATATTTTATTCCGTATCGTCTCTCAGATTGCTCAAAAGCAATGTCGAGCGCCGGACCAATGCGCCTTAAATCAAAAGGCTCCGGTGCGCTTGTCATCAGTAAAACTCCAACTTTAATTTCAGTCACAGCCGAACTTAAATCAATTGTTTGTAAATATGCAGTCAGTAAAATTCGGAAAATAAAATCCATGGTTGCAAATTCAAATCTAGGAAGGAGACATATGTGAACAATTAATCTTGTCATTCATTTCCAACATCAATGTCGTCATGACCGTTTACGACTTCCATATTTCAAAATGAATCATTTCTATGGTTTAGCCTCAAATATAACCAGGTATTGTAATTATATTATCAAAATCAGTATTTAGTAGTGTCATTATGCAAGAAATCTGTTATAAATTCTTCAGTACCGCTTTCCAGCACAGGTCGTCATGACATTTAGTCCTGGGTCGAAAGTATCACTATCATAATATTATACATAAATCTACATATGTATCTCTCTTATCTAACATCCAGTTCGATAGCGTGCTAGATAACGTAACTGCGCCTAATGTAACTTTCACCTGATGTTGATTTCATGTTGGCAATAGACAACCGTTATAGATTGTGGCCATCAGCGGATATGTCATTAATCGATTTCATTATATTAACATCGAAATGAACACGGGTACGTGCATGTGAATTGAGCGTACGCACCTCTGATCGAAAGGTAAAGAATGGGAACAATTAGTACATATATATTGGTTCGATTAATACAATAGACATTCAGTAATAATCACCGGCAGTCGATAATGTGCTGAACAATCGAGCACAAATTGACAGTGATTTGATTGCGTGAAACATAATATTCATCATTTCGGCTATCGTACAGTGCCCACGTCATTCCTAGCAGGGTATTATCATATACTTTGTACATTTATATCTGTCATCTATTAATTGAAATATTGCACGTATTTGGCAATACCGTTTGTGTGTCAATACTGGAAGTTGATCAGTGTCCCGGAAGTGGACATGTATTACTGTCATTAAATCTCTTACATAACCAAGCGTGCAGAGAGAAAGCAACGGCTGGTAATTTCGTACAAATTAAATCCTTTCAATGGTATGTTAATTACATTAGCTACACTTTGATGGATTTGAAGAAATATGTGACATTGTTATGCTGATAATCCTGTCTGTCGCCTTCAATTTGGTATATCGTGTTATTTCTCACCGATTCGCTCAATTGCCCTCTGATATAAGTTAGCTTACTGGACCCTATCAAGAAAAAAAATCTAAATCTAATTGCATTTCGTAAGAATTTCCGTCTTCGATTCGCACTTCATATGTTAACAAGCATTCGTATGACGAAAATTGAGTTTGGACTAACTTATTCAGCAATTACAAACTTAATTTGTTAATGTTACAATTTGTAAATGTTTTTGTTTTTGAAAACCAGCATTAAGTTCAAAAATTGGAAAAACATATAAAGATGTATTTAAATACGATAGTTTAGTAGTTTCCCTATTTCGATTTTCAATGGCACATAAATTGATTAATATATTCTTCGATAAGGATTAATGGCAAACATGATTTGATAACTGTTTTAAAGTAACTCTTTTGATGTCAGTTTTTACAGTTAAATTGTTAACTCCGCCGAATATCTTTTTTTAAGGTATTTCCTTTTTCAAAAATATATTAAGTTTTGTGACGTCAAATTTACCAGGTATAGTAGAACTTGTTTAAGTTCAATGCAGCGCTTATTGAAACACATTGTTCTTACAATGTTGATTGAGTTGTCAATATAGGCTGCAATAGGTATGATGAATCATTGCGTGCTAAAATCTAAAAACAAAAAACAGTAATATACAAAAAAATCTTTTAAACGGCAACAATTCCATGATAGTGATACAATTCACCCTTTTTGAAGGTACTTTCTTTATTTGTGTATAATGACATCTTATACTTCACAATAAAAAATAAGTAAATATTTTGTTGTTTCCTTTAACAAAAATTCAAACAGTTTAAGCTTCCCTGTTCTTAATTAACTGAATACATATCGTCCTTGAACGGAGGTTGTGGCCTTTCTGAAGCTAGGGGCTGGCGTCCAATATACAAATTAAATTACACTTTTAAACTTCTACTGCTTAAGGACCGGCAGATCTTTATGTATTTCAAAATAGTTGAAAATCCGACTCTGTCTCCTTTTAGCCCAAAAAGGGGGTAAGTATTTTTACAACGCATTAGTACTTTTAAGAAGAAAAGATGCTATGATTGCTTAAATATATACAAGTGAGCTATACAGGCCCTCATGGCCTCTTTTTAGATGTAATGACTTTGAATACTTATATATCGAAATTTAAGTTTCTTCAAGATCTCAATTATTTCGACATAATGAAGTTTCGCTGTGTATGACGATGCACGGGTTAAACTCCTTCCTTGTTTAATTATCTAATTTTAATGACAATTTTCGTCTTTCCTATCAGGACGACTTGTCACTTTAACACAGGTAACCATGGTAACGTCTGCTTGATTGTCATACAAATATCGATTTCTGATTAAGCTAGCAGTTACCCGGAATTGTACATACAACAAAGAGTATATCTAATTAATACAATTCCTACCACAGTCAACATCACGGTAAATTTGTTCCGGATGATATCGCCGTGGGGACGTGCTAATTTATAAGTATCCTCACCCCACGGTCCGTATATGTGTAATATGTATCTACAAAGAAAATAACTCCCCAATGAAGGAAACAATCTACACCCACTTTATTGCATTACATTTTACTATTTGTACGTCGAATATACCCTGGAATTTTGAAGGATCTCACCGCAATGCCATCATATGAGGCGACTTATGTGGGACCCCTGCAAATCGTGGATATTTTCTTCTGTGACATCGGTTTGGAAACATTACAGAACTGATCTGTGGCACCTTTGGCAACAGTTGGGACATATATATAGATGTATTTTTTATGCCCCCGCCATAAAATAGTGTTACCCATGTCCGTCCCGTCCCGTCCCGTCCCGTCCCGTCCAGTCCCGTCCCGATTCAATGTTAACACTTAGCAACTTGATTCTTTGACAGATTTTGGTCACACTTTATACAAAGGTCAAGTATGAGTATACGTCAGGCATTTTTTTCTCGGTTATTTAGATCGTAGTATCCGTTCCATATGACATTAGCGCTTGCTAGCACCTCAATAACAAACAAACAAACAAACGTCGGATATTGGTGCCGCTATTGATAATAGTGTTCACTTTTGATCATATGAAGCACATTAACACGAAATTAGCACTAATGTCACAAATATGTTCACTCGAAATTAGCACACATGTCTTTATTGTATACACCTATGTTATTGTGATATGTCTGTGAAACGAATGATAATGTCGACATCGTGGTTAATAAATTGTTTTTATGGATCGATAGAGTCCTGTATTCTTTATTGGTTGATGAGACGACTTCGCCGATTGGTCCAATGCTCAACCAATCATAGTAGTCGTTAGAGCATCATGGTACATAACATTTTTATTAGTTTCTCAGACAAACACATTTTCTTTTTCATAATAGGAAGCCATGTATACATTGCATTATACTTATTCTATATTACAGCGCGTCCGATATGATTATATTGACGACGTGACGCGCTTGAGTTTCCCCCGTCATATTTCCCATGTTCGGAGCCCGCATGACTGAAGCAGACGACAAACGTGACGCGGAAGCCTGGCCATCTTAAGTACTGCTCCGTGACCAGGATTATTTTTGTTGTTATACGGTATAAACCGAAAAAACTTTGCACTTGTGCAATGCAACAAATGCAAAAGTGCACAGTTGCTTTGGTATATACCATACTAACCCTACAGTAAATCTGTTTATCCCTTATAATTTAATTTTAACAGTCAGACAACATTTTTTTAGTTCATAGTTAGTGAATATTTATTCGTTTCTGATAAAAACAAAATAATTCTGCACAAAACAAAACATTGCGCATTATTTTTATCGCTGAGCAACGTCAACCAATCAGAAGCTAGAATTACAAATACCGCGCCAAACATTGCGATATACGACGTCATCACTTTTTGTGTTGTCTTCTTTTTTTCATATAACCTGGAAAAGTCTACAATGGGGAAAAGCAGAAATTACATTATTATAATATTAGACATCTATCACCCTTTGGGTAGGAAAACACGTTTCTTTGTTCTATCTCGAATAATCATGTTTAACTCGTGATCCGCTTTCGTGAAACAGGATTAATATCAAAGAAATTAAAAAGGTGTGTTTCCCTTTCGCAAGGGCAAAATATGTCTAATACTGAATGTCCATTGTGGACAACAATAAATTCAAAGGTCAGGTAATTATGTTTTTTTCTAGTTTTCCAAACATTTGCTGGGGTAAGACAACACCTACACATTGCAAATAGTAAAAAAACACTTGCATTGAAATAAGGCTGAGTATAAGAGTAAATGTCTAATTTGTGTCACGATTGCATTTTCACACTTAACACGCAATCATATTATCGCCAATTTCGTTAAAAAAAACATAAACTGTATCTTCTGCTTTCTCGGGATAAGCCAAACCATATGTGACTTTTAATTCCGTCTTTGCGTATTGCAGAGTTATCTGCTCTTGGGAGCAGGTATTGATTGTTACGTCATTGGTTTGTGAGAGT
>JAUMHH010200401.1:0-13422 GCA_032359455.1 Chlamys rubida | reverse complement strand
AAGAGATTTGAACTGCCCATACTCTAATGATGGTGGGCTAATAAGTATAAACATAATTTACATACATTCAAATAATCTTTTACAATACAATTTTCTACAATTTTATATACATGAATTCAGTCAATTAAATAGTTATAAATATCAGCCTCAATAATGATTCCATTGGTAGTACAACAAACCTTTGCTGATCTCTTAGTTTTCTGAATTTTCTGAAATCTGGTTATTCGAAGAAGAAATAGTATCACCAAATCGACTATTTCTATGTTGAGTTCGTTGACAAGAATTTCCAGGAGATTGTAGGCATTAATCTTCCCCTCTTTTATGGAGCTGAATTTATTGAAAAGTTTATCAAAGCTTGTAACTTAACCCTTGCCAATTTCTCTGCTTTTACTTTCAAATATATCTAAGGTGTGGTCTTCAAATATCGATTCGATCGCATATACAGATGTACTTTCTTGAAATGGAAATCAATATCTTAAACTTTGAATCCATTACATGTATAACTGAGAACTGATTCAAAAACTATACATATTCCGATTTGTTTCTTGCCTCAATAGTATGATTTTGAATCCCTATATAAACAACTTTAGTTATGTATTTCAGTATGTTTGAAAATATATGAAAGTTACGTGTAAAAGTTCTTGTACAACATGGCTCAGATTAGAAAGCTGCTGATTAGAGGAGATCCGTGGTACTTTAATCAGGCTTAGTACAACAGTTCCCTGGTGAGAGAATTCCCGATAAGCGGAGATCAATTGCACTTAGATCGATGCATATTTCCAGTCATATCGGTCGATTGAAATAAAATTAAAAAGGTTTCTTGATCATTTTTTGATTATGTTTATGCTATAAAGCATATTAGTTTTATGCTATGAAACATGTCAGTTTCACGAATCTGGATATTGTGAAATATATCTTTTTGCAGCCCTTTGTTTCATATGTAATGTGACAATGCGTTATCGAGGTACTGTTTATTGTTATATTTTGTTTAATGAACCCTTTGCTTCAATCTCGATACAGTCCGCCCTTTAGCATTTCCTTAAGAATGTAACCTGTAACCTGCAAATAATGATAAGCAAAATGATAAGAGAGTATACATGTGCTTTTAATGATGGGTTTCCATGCTTCTACCTCCTAGCATTTTGTTGTAACAATTATTTATCTCCTTAAATCAACAATATTTATTTAATAAAAAAAGAGGATTTGTTATTTATTGCAATTTGTAAACAAAAACAAATAAGCTTGCATTGCATCGATAAGGTATAACATAAATCCACCTGAATATCTAGGTATCAATATGCTAATGAACTTAATATTTCTTATTGAATATGCACGATT
Organism: Chlamys rubida; assembly: GCA_032359455.1. Taxonomy (NCBI): domain Eukaryota; kingdom Metazoa; phylum Mollusca; class Bivalvia; order Pectinida; family Pectinidae; genus Chlamys; species Chlamys rubida. Next base: position 12,084 of record JAUMHH010200401.1, on the reverse strand, counting down.
CGAATGGAATGTTCTGGGCGATTCTAGTTTACCCCTTCATAAGCAGGATACCCTCGGATATAAAGGGGCGGACGAGTTAATTACGTATGGAGGTGAGACTTTATTATCGATGTACCTGGTGTAAGTGATGTCGCACCGACAGACCGAACTATGCACCTGTTTGATCCCGCTCTGCACCACGTGCACGGATACACAACCAATAAAAATTGCAAAGCATTGTTCAGTATGAGAGGACAACTGCTCAAGTTTACATTTATATAGCCACAATCAATATCTTAAATAATAAAAACAAAATATTTGCGAAAGGACAGTATAGATTTTTCTCATTTCGACGAATTTAATTTTCCATAGAAATTTTATTTTTACAGTTTACATTTTGAAACCAATCGTAGCAAAACAGAAAATACCAATGTTTTAAATATCTAAAAAGGTTTTAAACATCTTTGCTTTAAAACTTTTAATGTTCAAATATTTAACGGCAGCAGATATTGAAAGAGGATTTTAAACATTTGAATTTTTCATTCAATTACTCGAAATATTTTGTAAAATTCTTGAATCCATATCGTCGAGTAAAATCTGAACTGATTAGAACTTGTGTGTGTAAAATTGACACTAAATGTCGTTATTTTTGTTATAAGAAAAAAGTACAGGTACTATTGTAAAACAAACCGCCAATTAAAACTTTTGATAGCATGAGTTACACTCGGTCAATCCCCTTAACATTTTATTGTATGAGTTAATTTCACAAAGAAATCTTTAGATATACGGTCATGGATCTACAATAAATTGTTTACCAGTTGTAATAACAAGCTTCTTTTATTGTGTGTATTGATCATAAATATATTTCTAAACAGCGGTCCTGGGTACTACCCAGAATAACAAATAAGGCTGTGTATCATCACAGCCGCATATTGATCAAGCACATGCTAGGCTATTCAACCCTTTGATATGTCTTAGACAATAAAAAAAAGACAAAAGAGACCTAGCCTGGATATCATGACCGTATTTATGAGTGTACGCGATGACGTCTGTTTGTATATGTCCCTAAAGGCGGACTATGTTAAGATCCATCGATAATGTTTATTTCGTCATTATCGACTGTATGCAACAGTATTTTGAACATTATTGTTAAAAAAATAAACGAGAAATAAATAGACTTCAGAAAAAATGATAAAAAGTACAAAGTGTGAAATTATGATTGTAAAGTAACGGCATTTGCGTGCAATTACTTATTGTTTATGAGTGCATAATCTATTTTTTATTGTTTTTAAAAGTGAAGTTCAAACAAAATGGATTAGACCTTTAAACGAGCGGTCTATCACTAATTTCCGAACATTTCCGTTTGAGATTATAATGTGTATCAACATGTATCCGATATTAGTTAGCCGCCATTTGCAATTACTTAAATTGGAATTGTAAAGAACTGGTGGTTAGAATGTTTTCGTCTTAGTGCAATCTGCAGTGGAATTGCAAACCCCAAAAGGCATGTTTGTAGGTACTATTACATATTTTCAGGAAATAATCACTAAGTCGCAATGGCAGCAATTGTGAGTTAATAGATCATATCTATATATGCTATTTGGGGGGGGGGGGGGGCTTTTCCATTCAATCTAACCCAATATATTTGAAATGTCGTCACTGGTTCTTTTAAATCCCTTTTCATTCATTATAAATAAGGGCCAAGTAACGATGTACAAGATGTGGAATAAACATAGCAGACTGTAAGGAGGCAAGAATTTTGTAAACAAATAATTGCACGAATTTGATAAAGCTTACCATTATGTTTTCTCATCCAGAAATTAAAAAGATAATATTCAACGCTAACAACTTCACATACACTGTAACTGTGTATGTAGCAAACAATATGATACTTATTGTCAAACAGGTTTGAATTGAAGTCAGTGAATCAGTCTACCAGTAAGTCGTTGTGTTGATAGTTACAGTATAACACCTTGGTGCTCCTCAGATTACACGGCTCATCAAAGATAAGGTATATCGATCCTCTAATACATTTCGGATCACCTTTTTAAATTTATAAATTGAGATACATTACTCGTCTGAGGTCATCATATAAGTGGCGTCAGCAGACAACACCTAATTGTTATTTCAAACAGTTGGTGAGTCGTTTGAATCGCCCGTAAAAAAAGAACACGTCAAAATTGTGTTGCAAATATGAGCAATTCAAAGGAGGAGTACGGAGGAGGAAACGGTGTCTGACAAACAATGTCGTAGTACTGATGAAACCTAGCTTAATTATTTTTGTCTTTAATGAAAAGAGGTGGGTATGTTTCGATGGCATAATTAGCATTGTACCGACTCAGATACTCTTTCATTTTATCTGCTGATGTTGGAAACATGTACATAATGAAATACTCGGAACATAACAACTTGTTATCTACAGAATGGACATTGAATAGATAGCCACCTTTCGTGTAATTATATCCAATGTGGTCCGTAGATTTCGCCTGGGATATAACGGGTAATGTTAAACAACACGGCACAGCCAGGTGGACCGAATCGAGGACAGAGTCAGTCGCCTCTTCTTGTAATCTGGGTATTGTAAGCAGGTTCTAGTCCAAAATTCTGTCACGCCTACTTTTGAAAGAAAAGCATTTTGTTCTTTAGTGTATGTATACCTAGGTAAATGTGACATTAGCACATATTAAGGGGGTACAAAATGGGTTATCCAGGATAAATCAGGAAAATCAAAACAATAACATTTCTAGTTGTCCTCTAGCACGTTCATAAGTATCCCCCTGGACTCCTCACATACTAAATAAAAAGAAACAACCAGCGATATACCCTGCTGTGACAAAATATACTTCATTCTTAGGGAACCTCAGTTTCAAATTCGAGTCTACGTACGTTGAAAGTTTAATTATAGATTAACAAGTCTGAACTCCAGCAACGATCCCTTGTGAGAAAAGAATGGTAAGGTATTTCTTTGGCATAGAGCAAAAGCCCTTCAAAGGCTGTTGAACTTGAAGCATGACAAGGCCAAAAAAAATATCTCTGATCACTGAAAGATATCTGGGTCAATGATCAAGATCATTTTGAAGCTATCAGGCTGTCGTTTTCTGGTTTCTTAGCGGAGTATCTGTTCTTTCTTAGGACCCTGACATTGCACCATGGTGATGGATGAACCCGGGTCACCTAAAAGATGCTGGGACTGGGGAACCTAATTTGAACCTAAAAAATATAGAATATTTGTAATTGAATTACACGTATTTCATTGTTTTCAATATGTTTGTATCTTTTTGGAATTATAGAAAAAGACATGGAAAAATACTAATTTTCCTTGTGAAATTTAACGCAGAGTTTGGAAGTTGCACATCTTCCGACCTCAGACATAACAAGAATACTACTCGTTGGTTTACATTTTTAAGGAATTGTAAATATTCTGGGACTAGAAGGTTAATACCACATTAACCTGTTTTGTCGTCATTACAATTCAGTGGATCAATTTTGTTCCATGTCCACCGGAATTGTGCGGGGATATTATTGTGATGGCGGTTAGCATATGTTAAGATATTTCGGGGTGGGGGGATTCCTCATCTTTTCAGTATAGAATGCCTACAATACAGCATTCTTTCCTTACAATCCATATTTTTGTCGTTTCCGAGGAGAGAACTGTCCCAAGTATTTGTAACTTTGTCCTTAATCTGATTGTTGTGGGGAGTTCTGGAAATTATTACTTTTAATGAACAATTAGTTACAATGCAATAAGATCAATCAGCAATTGACCGATTTGTATTTTGTCATGTCTGAAATTTCCCAAGTATTTTTCATTGTCGATTAAGAACATGTTTTGTTCTAGATTATTACAGTTTGATACACAACTGTATTTTATTACTAATCGATACATGTATCATGTTTACCTTACTTGTTATCATATTGCAAAGGAGTCATTCACAATTTGTTTTCTGTTGTATTAAATGTTGGTATAGCAAGCACATATTTGATACATATAACTCAATAATAAGAAAAATTGATATGAAAAGCTTTTATTATTTTTCAATTGCAGGATCGTACGTGTTGCAGTGTAAGGTGGCCACCCAAATATCAGACTAGTAAGAAAACCACACCTTGGGTTACAAGTTAGATGACATAGATCGTGAGGATAAATATCATTCATTAACGAAACATTTGTCAAATGTCTACATTTCAACTCAATACTATTCATTGGTACATTGTCATTGTAGCAGTTCTCGTAACAAGCCTAATTTTGATTGTCTTATTTTCTAACATGTCATACTGTCTTTACATTTCTATTATTCATAATAATACATCTCCTTGAGCTACGGAGTTTGACGTACTTCAATACAAACTAATGACTGTTGGGATCACTATTGCATGATCACCAAAACTATAAAAAAAACTCCATGTGCAATTTAGCCTGAATCAATTTTTAAAAAGAAGCAAGATGTGTTTTCTTCAGAATAATAATGATTACGTTGGTAGACCTTTTTGTACATCATATCATAATACATACATTTTAAAACTTATAATAGAAATACTAAGAACACAATGTGAGATTTCAATAACCATTTATTACTTCCATATTTTTTATATATAATTCAAACACTTACTGTTAAATTAGCGCAAATAAACACAAGCAATAGCTTGCGGCTAAAACCTTAGCTAAAAATAGTACATAGCATCTAGTTCATTTATTCTCATAAAGTAGAGAAAGAAGGATTGTTTTTCCTTACTACCAGGGTAATACACACGTCTGTGTACCGAAGTAGAACAAGACAACAGTTAATAATGATGTCGATTTCAGTTACTCAGATCTCAGGGGTGATATCTGTTACCGTTTATCTTGTGAAGCCAAAAATGATGGAAGCATGCATGGCTAGGGAACTCCAGCATGAGAAAGAAACACGCCGATTAATTTCAACTTCGTGTGATGAACTCAATCTAATAAAATATGCTGTTATAATGGTGTGCTATCATAAAATGTATTATATTTATATAAACCTGTTGTTTAGTATTACAATCTAAACAAAATATTTTAGATAACAGTTCCCCTATATTTCTTTCATCGAATCTATCCTCTCAAATGTTTTTTGTTGAGTTTGAAATAAAAACTTTTTGATTAATATTGTTCAACAATATCATGTATATCTTTTTATACACGTACATTACAATTAACAACTAAATGAATGTCTGGATGGATTATATATCTGATTCCGTTAAACATATTACCATTTGATTACTGAAATCACTTAGTGTGGATTCATATAACTGTTCAAACGAGCGCTTTATGCATTGTACACCACTGTGTGACACCTTAATTAAAAAGATATCAACTTGAACATTACATATATATTGTATTTAAGTGACCGACATAACAACAGAAATGTTGAAATGCAAGGAGAGAAAACATACATAAAATGTTTAAACATAATAGCATACTTTTATATTTTGATTGAGTCCCTTCAAGTAAACTTTATTCTATGATGAAAATACTTAGTATGCCAGAAAACAATTAGTCCCTTCAAAGTTGTCTCTTAAATGAAAAAAAAACATAAATCCCTTCCAATAAACGTATATATCTAGGATAAAAACATTTTATAAAAACAATAGTCCTTTCAAAAAAACATATATCTCAAAGATAAAAAAAAAGTTCATTAATCACATCTAAAGGTAAAAAAGTCAAATAAGTATAATATCAAATATATTTACTTATAAAATAGCTATTGTTTTTCACTCTTCATTTGGTTTTGGTGGCGTTTGTATTTAAACAGAAATATCCAACTGATTCTTACAATTCTTTACTCTAATCTCCCGGTGACGTGGTGTCGCGGTGGAGCCTCAATAGATCTACTGTAACTTAAGGTCTGGAGCATCATTGGGAAAAGTTTTATTTATTTTCAAATCCTGGTGGTGACAACCGGGATTCTGTTGGGCGGGTTCTGAGGGGGCGTGTCCAAAATGAAAAACCGAGTCTATCCTCATAATTGTTCATGTCTACTACTTTTGGAAATAGCTTGAATTACATGCATGTGGTGTGGGCTATATGTCCTATATTTTCAAGTAATCGACATTTACTAACAAATATCTGTGAGAAAAAGCATATACAAATGTAGAACTTCTACATAATTAAATGCTGCACATTTGTTAACTAATTTTGCACAGATCATATCTGTTGTATTATATGTAGATATGTTAATTAAGGGGTAATACATTACAGCTTTTCATGTTTGGTCCCTTGGGTTATAGCCAGATAAAGTAGTTATTATGTACATGTATACCATTATTATTTCAGTAAACAAAATAACATGCAGCATGTTCGTGCATCAGTGGTTAAAGACCTGTTCTGTTCACAATCCCGACTCCTACGGTATAATTATATATAAGTTGTAACTTGACCGACAGGTAAGTGGTCTATTGCTATAGTCAATTGTTTTATTGACCGGATATCAAACCAGGTAAGCTTTGTTTTCAGATCACGAGCCACTTTTTTGATTTATTTGCTCAGATGACGAGGCGAATGCATTTTTTCCCCTAAGATTTGTAAAAATATATTTATTTCTATCACAATCTTAAACTTAGGTGACAGAAATGAGAAACCAAAATACGAGGAATGAACCTTAGGTATTTAATCCTAATGTGGACTTTCTAACAGCTTCATCAAAGCGGAAAAAACATGTACATGGCCCTACACAGATTGCTAAGGTAATTTCTTTTTACCATATACAATGAACCAGAATAAAAATTCAATTGAATACTAAAAAAGATGGTCCCCATTCCCAAACTGGTGAAAAATGTTAAAACATAAAATCAACGAGTCTGCATTCGTATCCATTAAGATGTAAGTATCAAATAACATAACGGTTAAGTACCTTTTACTTTTCTACTTAACAACGCTAAAAATCGAAACTACGAACAATACCCTAAAACAACTGTATATTCTATCACATTATGGCACATCATGGTTTGATCATGTTAGACAGAATACATTGGTGTTGCATGAAGTTAACAAAATAAAATATAGCGAATGTGGTTCAAACTTTGGAGTCAATTATTTTGCAATTAAATGTTTTATTAGCTGCAGTTGAAACCCAGCAGATAGTTCAGATGCTTTCATGATGCAGTAGAATAATCTAGTCATTTGTGCTTGAGGAAGATTAATGGGACGATATGTCCCTAATACACTGGCTACGGAACTAATTGAATTAATGGTGGCTGGATTAACGAGGCCGAAAAGAAGGACAACCGTATTTGTGGTCGCTGGATTAACGAAGCTAGATAGAATGAAAACCAGGTTAGTGTACTCCTATCACATATGAGGCCGTGTAGACAAACACGACACAATATAAAAAAATCTCTGTCGTGATAACCTCTAACATTGTTGGAGTACAGGTTAGTGGTGACGGGATGATACTTCAAATGTACACTTGTCAAATGCTCAAAGTACACACTTACATGTTAATTTCAAGTGGGAACTTTAACATGTCTTATGCAATTATTCATGTATCATGTAAGGATCTTTAAGTAGCAAAATGGCAGCAAAATAATATCAGACACGTGTTTTACGATATTTAAGGATCCTAATACCACTACCAAAAATTGTAATTGCACATTCGCAACAGTCTACCTTGTGGTACTTTTATGAAAAATTAATACAGATGAAATAACAAAATATAATCAACAACAGTACTCGTGTAAAACTCCAGCGGGTGTAGATCGGGATTCGAACTCTGGACCTAATAGTGTTATACTATTGCTCTAACCAACTGATCATGAGCTTCCTAGCCGATGGGAGTATACCTCTGGACCTAATAGTGTTATACTATTGCTCTAACCAACTGATCATGGGCTTCCTAGCCGATGGAAGTATACCTCTGGACCTAATAGTGTTATACTATTGCTCTAACCAACTGATCATGGGCTTCCTAGCCAATGGAAGTATACCTCTGCCCGATTGTGGTACAGTTGTATCTAAAACGAATTGAAGGGGTCGTTACCACAGGCAATTGTCTCTTACGTATGTGAGTCTCATGTGTGTTACTGTAGGTATATATAGTCAACACACATGAGACTCGCACACACATACACACACATACGTACGAGACAATTGCCTGTGGTCGTTACTCACTGTATGTATATACGAAATACCACAGTGGAATCCTCTAATGTTTCACTGGCAGTGGATAGGGATCCTTAAAACTAACCATTAGAAACATAGTTTTGTTTCTCAAATTCAATACAAATCAAATTTTTTACAATTTTTTTAAATGATTTGTAACCAATACTGTAACTGTCAAACTGACCAATGAAATCATACATGTTGGTTTGGGGCATTTTCTTTATACTTTTGTCTTTTATGCATATCATCTTTCTCAATCGTTTGGAATCAAATTAACATATTGTTCACACCTAAATTTAGTGCAGGAGGAATTAGGGTTATTACACCTTTTCATTTCACATCAGTTATTTTGACGCAATGTCAAATTTGTTTTCTTCAGTAGTGTTAAGCTTGAGAATGGTAAAATCAAGATATGTCTGAATTATTCAAGGTCTTAAAGTGTGTAATTAAACACTCTACAGATCTTTATTATAATTATATCTAGATTATGTCATGTAATGTGTATTACACATTTGTTTTCAAGAAAAAAAAACAATGATTTAATTTATGCTTCTAAGTATTATTACAAATTCATAATATTCATATAATCTTGTAATGTCTTAAATTAATTTATGCACAATGATTTTCAGAACTACAGCTTGTCAATTGTTACATATAAAAGGCATTGTGCTGAAGTTAAAGATAATATTATCATTGTAACTGGATTCTAAGAGTTCTTATAATTAATTATATTTTAAATGGAATAAATGATAAATGTAATGAAAAGGCAATGGCATTACATGCATACTTTCAAAGTTATCATTACATGTATAATTATTTGTGATGGAAAAGTTGTCTATTGCACAATACATGCCAATATATATGTATTATGTTGAGTTTACAAATATGTTATATTAACATTAATAGCAACAGAAATATTTAAATTTGTTATAAGATGACTGACAGAAACATAATGCTGAATATTTTGTTGAGCTGAAATTAATATTTAGATATTTCAGAAGATACTTCTGTAGTACAGGCTTGATACAGTAAACAAACTCGGAAGTTGTACAGGCTAGCGTTAACTTGATACAGTAAACTCGGAAGTTGTACAGGCTAGCGTTAACTTGATACAGTAAACTCGAAAGTTGACAACCAATAAATAATGAAACATTTTTTTTTGCTCTCATAATGAAGATAATTCACAAAAAAAAATATACAAAGGAATTGAAATATATATCAATCACTTCGGGGTTGACTAGCTACAAACAATAAATGCACCTTATTATGGCTAAGTGACACGTAATTAAATATTGCACAACTACATCGTGATCATATTCTATGAAAGCTGTTGATCAATACTTCACATGGAATGTGGAAATTCTACATCCAAGATTAGAACTTCCTTATTCCCCATATCTACTAGTATGTACCAACTGTCTCTTTTTCTCCCACTTCCTATCTAATATTTAATACAGATTTACACTTACAACAGAAATGTAACAATAAATATAGCAGATTTTCAAGATAACATTGGACAGAGTTATCTCACACAGGTGTCTCACTAGTAAATCTTCCATACATGGAGGTGGGAGAAAAATGGTTCCATTTATGTACAACACACAAATACTAGGGGAATAATTAACATAATATCTTTTTGTATAATAATATCAATACACAGACACACAAATACATCACATACATACATCCATAATACAGTACAAACAAATGTGAGCTATCACATTTTCTTTGTAGTTTCTACAACAAATAGATGCTTAAAATTGTATTACTGATTTAAAATGAGTAAAGCTGATAAATTCCTTATTAGATTTAAAATGTTACATTCACTGGTAAACTATGATTTAATTTTAAATCATTCTCAAAAAAATACTTCAGTCACAATAGAACCGGTAAGGGCTAAGAGTTATTGCCACTTATCATCAGCATATGAAAATTTAGAACATAATTCAAATTTTGCACTAAATAAACTAAATTGTGTGTATCAAAATCATACTGATTTATGCAGCAAAATAATTTAATCCCACATATTTCATATCATGACAACAGATTTGGAACAGAAACACTTCAAACAATTAACTAACTTGATATTTATTTTTAGTTTTGATATTTATTTTTAGTTAAGATAATATAACAAATCTCATTTGACAAGGCAAGTTTAAGTCTGGTTCAATCAATGTGATCAATAAATGATAAACAACAGCCATAAATACAATTATTTATGACGTTTTACAGCCATTTTACAGTCAAATCACACATGTTACCTGGTATTGTTAAACAGTCCTATGAGATAATTTCAAGCTATATAAAAATTTCTCACAAAAAGATTTCCCTACTTCAATTCTTTGTGCTTTATGATCTTTTCAATTTATGTAACAATTCTTATTACTTTTTCTGGCCATAATTCACTTTTTAATGACAATTTATTACTCTATTAGAGTTCTTTTTGATATCTTGTACAGAAAAGTGAATTATTTTCATTAGTTTTCTTCACAGTCAAAAAATATCTTAAACAATTATTCACCATAATTCAGTCCCTAGTCATTACAACATTTCAATATGTAACGTTACAGTGAACCTAACATTTGATTAGTATGATACTGTCAAGCCTGCATTTATCAACCATCTAATAAAGCAACTGAAAAATGCATCCTCTGAAGACTGTCATTTCTTATGCATGAATATAATGAACCGTGAACAAATCTGATATAATTTTTCTACAGAGGTGGACTTTGTCGTAAGAATAGCTCTTCAGAGCTAATGTTTCACGTTACACATATACGACAAAAAATAAGTATCTTGTATGAAGCAGATTCAACCGTACTTGAATTGGTATCTACCAATAAATGCGTACTTTGTCTTCAATTCGACCCCGACAGATGGGGCACTCCTGCAGGAGGGATGCACATGAGAAGCAACAGACCAAATGGCCGCAGGGCAGGAACACGACACACACATCTTCCTCCATACAAATCTTACACCTGGAACGCAGCTTGAGAGAAAAGTTCTCCTTTGTCAAGGAATGAAGCTCTGGAATAAAAAGAAACAATTCACATTAAAGAAAACATCGGTAATGGTCCAGGGAATCACATGATATACTAGTTTTGTACATTTATTGAAGTTTTTGTACTAAAATTAGAAAACACTGCTAAGATAGTATAAAGTAAAACTTTGATACTTTGCTCCTCTAAATTGTATACCCTCTAAACTGAGCATTTTAAAAGCCAATTTGCCCATTGCTGATTTCACTCTCTGGTTGTTTTAAAGTGTACCCGGAACGAAAAAAGAAAAGAATATACTAATATTCTATATGATCCGAAAACAAAATTGTCGAAAACCGCATTAAAATCGGTCATCCGAGTACCGAGGTTTTGACATGTACCGTGTATGATTTTCACCTGTTCTAATCTACTAATTAGCATAATCGTTACTCGCGGTGAATGGGACCCTTATATCAGCTGTGACGTCACAAGTTCAACGCCTGTAGCAGTCACCATGGAAGGAAAAGGCGAAATCAAGAATAGCCATGGCCATACAGCGTCAGATTGTGAATAAATACTTTTTTAGGTTTTGAGGAATCAGATTATGCTGACGTCAGAGACGTATATACGTGGCTTTATATGTCTCTGGCTGATATATGTACTTTAAATTATGTGCTCTACAGTGAGAACTTATTCCATCATGTCGTCGTTGAATAGCACTACTTCGTGACCAGTTTCTGTGCCGGATTATTTATATTGCAAAGTTATATACATAATGTACTGTGGTACCTCAACAGTCCAAAAATACGGAAATGTATCAGTGAAAAATGTTTACAAAATAACTTCAACGTTGGTGTCTGCTGTTTTTGAATGTCAATAAATTAAAATGTATGGCATATTTTCAGTATTACAGTACTGTACCATTTAATGACAAATCGGCGACGTTGTGTCTTCCTTATGAATTAGGTCGACAATTTAAGTTAAACAACAAAATACCGACAGTTACACATT